>PVIH01017973.1:35418-40194 GCA_004025045.1 Sigmodon hispidus | reverse complement strand
CTCCAGGTCCAGGGGTCTTGGTCCTGTTTCCTCCTGTGGCACGGAGTTTGATATGCAGGGCAGTGATGCCCAGCTCCTTGCACCTCTGGGCCACATCCTGAGCAGCCAACATGGCTGCATATGGAGAGGACTCATCTCTGTCAGCCTTCACCTTCATTCCACCAGTCACACGGCAGATGGTTTCCTTGCCAGAAAGATCGGTAACATGGACAAAGGTGTCGTTGAAGGACGCGAAGATATGGCAGACGCCAAACACGTTCTCCCCCTCAGCCACCTGAGGTCCAAGGCTGATGACCTGCTCCTCCTTCTTTTCCTTCCCCTTGCGAGGTGCCATGTCTGATCGTCGTCTCCAGACTCCGCCACCCCAAGTGTGACACTTTGACTGTAGCTTTAAAAAATTAGATTGGATGTTCTAATCTGGTAGTAGGCTACATTTTGATTTGGGGACTACTACATCTAGAGGCCTCTTGGTCTGATTTCTATACATGACAAGAGAAGAAAATACATGCTGGAGGTAGTGATGCACGCCTTTAGTCTCAGCACTCAGGAGGAAGAGTCTGAACATCTCTGAGTTCAAAGCCTGATTGGTCTCTAGAGACTTTCAGGAGAACTAGTGTCACATTTAGACTGGTGTCTGGATATAAGAAACAAACAAAGAAAAATAAATAATAAATAAACAGGATAAAATATATGATTTTTGTGAATGTGCATTTCTATTTCTGCTTCATGAGATGCTGTGCTTGTGCCCTACCCCACTCCAACACAGACATTGCAGTGTCTCCTCAGATGGACCACTCACTCACCTGTCGTAGTCTTCTCTTCGGTATTGCCAGTGGTCAAAGAGACAATAGCAGCCATAGTAATTGTACTCCGTGAAGGTCTGAATCCAAGGGATGGTGCATGCGAACACATTGCCAAACTTCTGCGTAGCCTGCAAGCTGAGTGCAGTGGCACCTGCTGCAAGAATACATAGTGCACTCCATCAATCCCGCTTGCCTTCACCAAGGATCTGATGTCTGCCTGCTAGCTTCCTCCTTCCTTGACTTCTACCAGCTGACGGATACATCAGGAGAGCAGAGAATAGAGGTGTACGCGTGTGTGTGCATGTGTGCGCGTGTGTGCGCATGTGCATGTGCTGCCTGCACACAGATTCATAAGCAAGCACTTGCTAGCACTCATAAATGTCATGCTACACACGAGGAAGTCAGAGGACTTGCGTAGGCTGTCTTTTTGTGTGCTGTGAATATCCTTTGTTTCCGTTTGTTAATGAAGAGGCTGTTTTGGCAAAGTAGTTTAGAGGCACACAGAAAATCCAAGCATAAATAAGTGAGGAGGGCAAAGTCAAGAAGACACAATCCAGCCACCCAGAGAGCAAGATGTAATAAAACACAGATAAAGCCATGTAGCCGTGTGGCAATATGTAGATTAATAAAAATGGCTTGAGTTAAGTGGTAAGAACTAATTGGTAATGAACCCAAGCTATTGGGCCAAACACTTTGTCATCAATGTAAGCTTTTGTGTGATTATTTGGAACTAAGTGGTGGCAGGCAGGTCTGAACCTTAGGGATAGTCCAGGCCAGAAACTTCAGTCTTCAAATGCCTCCCAATGTGAAATAAAAAAGCTTTAAAAAGATTCTGAATGCACAGAAACCAAGCCACACTGAGCTTTCTTGTCTCACAGTTTTATGCCAGAAGCAGTGCATAGACACATTTCTTAGCAGCAGCCTGTGAGAGGTAGCCAGCTGTCACAATGAGCTAAGCTGTGTGGTCAATTTCCACAGTCTCTCTTACGGCTGTGGTACTAATAGAATGCTCCCAGTCACTGCTTTTAGCTTTGGGAGCATATCCATGGGCTTATAAACATAGCTCCATGCTATTTAAAATGATGTCTGAGAATGGAGGAAGTAATCAAGACTATGCCATGTTAAAAAACCAAGCTGGGTGAAGCCAGCAATCAAGGGTCCTAGCCACACAATTTAAAATATGTTTTTTTTAAAGCTTTATTTATTTATATTTATATTTATTTGCCTTGGTGTTTGCCTGGAACTGAGAACTGGAACTACAGACAGTTGTGAGCTGCCATGTGGGTGCTGGGAATTGAACCCTGGTCTTCTGGAAGAACAGTCAGTGTTCTTAACCATTGAGCCATCTCTCCAACCCTAAAATATGTTTAAAGATACACAATAAGACAGATTCAGATAGAGAAAACATCTAAATGAGTGACAATGTGTGTAGTAAAAAATATATAGGCTTGGGAGAGAAAAGAAAAGGGTATAGGAAGTTTTTAAAATGAGAAACAGTGATAAAAATATAAGTTATGTAAAGATAAAATTCAGAGTTTAGACTATGTACATTATTGTGTTTTATTTTAATTTTAAACTATTAATGAGGTAACCACAGAAAGACATTTGATTGTAAAGACTGCTAAATTAAATCAACATATATATTTTAAAGGTATCTTGACTTTGAAATTTGGGTCTAAGGGTATGTTGCTTTGGAAAAGAGGTTCTGCTTTTGTTTACACAGAAGATGAAAGCCTATGAGAGACTATAGATTGCTTCTAGGTTAATATGATTTGTTCTAGGAAGACCTCCCCTGAAATATTTCTGATGGGAAGAGATGGTCCAATATCCACATCAGTTTTAAGATTGCTAACATTATCCAGCCTCAGGGTCTCTCAAAGATGACCAGGACCCCAAATTAGCAGAATGTAGCCTAGAGAACTATTCCCATATTCCACCAAAATAGATATTTGTTTATAGAGTCTAGTTATTGGTCATAGTCAATCTCTCTCTAGAAAAGAAAAAAGGGGCTATAGATATGATAGGTCACAAGGTCTGAACAGAAAGGAGTCTATGTATTTTAGCTATAAAGTTGCTCTGTAACCCAGACTAGCTTCTGACTTTGTAGTAACCCTCTGCCTCAGCCTCCCAAGTGGTATGATTATAAATGAACACCATTATATCAGGCTGGGATGACTCCCAGAATTAAATTCCAAAGAGATTTCCTCTTGTCTTACTTGCCTTATCCCTCAGTGTTGGGATAGTCAACGGCCAACTGTGAGCTGCCCCATGATTCTTGTGTTGAGGAGCAGAGAACATTCTCCAGTTAGCAGCCAGGGACAAACTAGATTCTCAGTTTAATGACCCAACAATCATACCATCTCTTGAGTTTGAAAGTTGTCCCACCCCTGCTCAGGCCTATGGGAAACTCTATTCTTAGCGTGCAGTGGGATTTATCACAGTTTTACCTGAGACCTCACAGCCAGAGTAGCAGCCAACACACACTCATTATTTTATACAGGTAGATTTAGAAGGAATCTGTTTTGTGGCAACACACAGCTCATATACAAGGCTAATAGTTAGACAATTATGTGTAATGTCAGCATTTGACACAACAAACTGTTCATCAGCTGAAGAGTAGCTAAATAAGCCAGGATTCAGTCTGCAGTGGGATACTTAATCACCATTAAAATGAAGGAAAAGCCAAGTGCAATGGAACATACACTGTGTAATCCCAGCATTCTGGAGGCTAAGGCATACAGGTAGTTTAAGGCCAGTCTGGTCAATAAAGTGAGTTCCAGTACAGCTATGGCTACATGGAGAAACGCTGTCTATTGAAACCCGAAAAAACTGCACACCAACCAGGTATGTATGTGATCTTAACTTTTGGGAGGCGGAGCATGTAATGGGCTATAATGTTCAGTTGAAGGACATCTTCAGCCATATTGTAAGATTATATCAATAATAATAACAGTAACAACAATGAGGGCTAAATTGATGGCTCTCCTCTCATGAGCACTTTTTGAGCATGAGTTAGATTCTGGTTCAGTTCCAGCACCTGCATGGCAGTTAACAACTGTCTATGACCCCAGTTTTATAAGATCAGACCTATCTTCTGGCTACTGTGGCACTGCTCACATACAGTTCACAGACACATATGCAGGCAAAACTCTCACGGACATAAAAATAATTATTAAAAAATATCAAATGCCAGTACAGTTTAGGACTAGGTATATCAAAGCCAAAGCCATTTGACAGAGGCAGAGTGGCTTGTTTGCTTGTTTCAGTGACTGTAGTGGACTTTTATAAGGAGTCATTTGAGTTCAGTCCTAGAGGATAAAGGTGCCAGCTGTTATTGAAATGAGGGTCGGGGGAACCCTAACCCACAGACTATTAGACACCAACAAAACCCACAAAATAGAGCTTCAGGAGTGACCAATGGGAGCTTTGCATTAAAGATAAAGGAAATGGGAACACTGAGGAGACAAGGGTCCTACCTGTGAGCAGGGCAATGAGCAGGAGTTTCATCCTGCGTGAGGAAAGGATTCGAGTAACTTCTCTCCTTATAGTCCTGTAGCTGTGCTCTGGCAGTGTCCAGTCAGCACACAGGGCCTATGACTACAGCGTGTGTAGCTAAGAACTAGAATATGTGCACCTCTCAGGTAGTCCTGACCAGCAGAGCTACCGTGGATGGTGTCAGAGACTGAATCAGTGCTGTCACTGAGGGAAAGAAAATGAAGTAGTTCAACTAGTTCAACATCCCAAACAACTCAAGTGCAGTGACTGGCCAAATGTCAAGTCCCTCCCCATGTCTGTTTTGGGATCTCAAGGAGATACAGACCTTGCTCCTCAGGTTGAATCTGGGGGATGCTGATAGTAATGTGTGTTCCTAGGCACAGTAGATGGCTCCAACAATCCTCCATGTTAACTGTATAAACTACATGTTAAGTGTGTCCCAAGAACCTGACACAGTCTATGAGGTAGATCCAATGCA
>PVIH01017973.1:25418-32918 GCA_004025045.1 Sigmodon hispidus | reverse complement strand
AGAGACCCAGCCCCTATAGATATGGTTAGAGGTTGACTGAAGAAGACACAGGATGCCAATTCATTCTTATACATAAAAATAATTTAACAAGTATATTTAATCATAAAACTAGGAAAACTATAACTATCAGCTACTACTTATGAATTTATATGATTTAAGACAATCCTCCTTCCTCCACTTCCTAAATCCTGGCATCGCAGGTGTGAACCTCTGCACTCAATGCACATGTTCTGGAGGTGGAACCAAGGCTCTGTGCATGCTAGGCAAAGCACTTTAGCAATTGAGCTATATTACCAGCCCTCTGAATTTTCACCTATAAAATGGAGATAATAAATCTTGCCCTGCATAGGTGTTTGGTCCAGTGTTATAGCCAGTGATACAGCTCTCAGTTGTTTAGTCAATATGGAATCACCCTAACATAGCAGCTAATAGGAGAGGCTCTGGGCAGACAAGATGGCTCAGGGAATAAGGGCACTTACTGCCATGTCTGAACTTGTTTCATTCCTAGGAGTCATAAGGTTGAAGGAGAGAACTGACTCCTGAAGGTCGTAATCATTGTTACACAAGTGTATTGTGGCAAAGGCATACCTCCCCTATAATCTTGAAAGGTTTTTAAAAAAGGTTTTTGGAATGATGTAGATGTTTGTTCCAGAGTCAAATGCTGTCACTTCTAAGCTGGGTGCCCATGAGCATGTGCTACAGGATTCTTTATCTTTTCCATCAGAGAGCTCTGTTGTGTAATATTTTGATTGTGTTCTGACAAACAAAGCTTGCTTGGGGTCAGGGGGCTTAGCTAGCCACTAGATGCACATAGAGGTTTGGAGGACTGTAGACAGTGAGGAGGCAGGAAGTGGTATGTAGGGATAGAGAGCAGAGTTCAACTCCCTTTGAATGGAGGAGTAGACCAGGTAGGAAGAAACTGATGGCTGTTCCCTGTTCTCTGATCTTTCAGTAAAATATCAGTATTTGTCTCCAATCATTTTTATTTCTAAAGATTAATTAGATTACCACACCATTTTGTATCTAACTTTTGAGCCACAAATTTATGAAATAGCTGCTTCTTTGTGGTTTGGAAGCCACAGGCACTAACCAGAGCTGTGCACAGGAGCTATACCTGGTGGGATCACCACACCCAAGGCTGGCTTTTCCTTTTCTTCCCTAAGACTTTTGAGCAAGTGTTGGCAGCTTTTATACAGCGATTTCCTCAAGCCCCAAACTCCATAGGAACTTGGGCTGCAAATGCTATTCGAGTTAGCCCCTCACTATACACCAGCTCTGTTTAGGTAGCTTTATGCTTTCACTTCCCACCAGCCACACATGCTGCTTTTGCACATTCCCCTCTGTCCACCTTATTTTGATTCCTCTTCCCTTGGGTTGTAGCCTTCCCATAGACCCCTTCCTCAGGATGCTGACACATATGTGATTAGTGGTTATTTCATTGGCAGTTGATCTCAGCCAGGCTGAGTATACTGCTTGCATTTTCTGCTCATAAGTGATGCACAGAGACAGTCTGCCTCACACTTCATCATCATTGTTGGGAGATCTGGTGAAACAACTGGGGCTTTTTAAAGGGGGAATTAGTTTGAAAAAGAAAGAGTTTGCCATTTAAAAATGTGAAACACTATTAAGATAGAGGAAATTAGGTCTCTGTATGATTCCACAATGGATGCTTTTAAAAACATAGCAATTAAATGAGGAAATAACTTAGATGTTATTCACATAATGTAAATATGCTCATTATCAGTTTGGTAATTTTTGTTTTATGCCTAAAATGTTGGTTGATATCAATGCCAAATATGAGAAATTGACTGGTAATATGTAAGTTTTACAACTAATTGCTAAAAAAATGCAATTGTGATGAATAAGTTAGAGGCCTTAGAAAAATATATTAAAATATCATAGAGATACTGAGACAAAGACAGAGGAATTTAAGAAAAAATCAACCCACCATTACATTATGAAATTATAAAGGAATTGCTCAAAATTATAAAAAAATCAATCTTAATTTATTCAGTCACCATGTAGAAAAAACCTGCCAAATGACAAGTACTTTTTTTTTTATTTTAAATTTTTTTTAAACTTTATTTATTTATTTGCCTTGGTGTTTGCCTGGAACTGGAACTACAGACAGTTGTTAGTTGCCATGTGGGTGCTGGGAATCGAACCCGAGTCCTCTGGAAGAGCAGCCGGTGCTCTTAACCGCTGAGCCATCTCTCCAGCCCCCAATGACAGGTATTTCTAAGGCTATTTAAGAGCTGAATAAATTCTTGGGAAATGTTAGACTTGAGAAAATTTAAGGAATCAATAGTCTCATATGGTATACATTTACCTTTTGTGAGGCAGATGTTAGATTTATGGTCAATAAGTAACAGAACTGTCCCTGAGAAAACTTGGTTACAAAGTATTAAAATGTGTTCCTCATTTAGAGTGGAGAAACTGGTGAAAAGATGAGGCAAAGATCACTGAATAACAAATTAGGGCTAGAGGTTTGGAAAATTTCCAAGAATATCTTCTTGGAGAGGGTGATTATGCTGATGTACAAAGACAGTCTTTATATGATGACCATAGCCTAATTCTATGCCATGCAGCAGCTTTGAATGCTTGGGACAGATTTGAAGAAGTTGGAAAGAGACATAAGTCTTTTACTAAAGTCATTCAGGGTCCCCCAATTTTTTTTTGCTGTTTTTTTTTTTTAAAGATTGACTTTTGATATATATACCAAATACAGAAGCTAGACAAATAATAATTGAATTTTTGGCTTTCGAAAGTGCTAATTCACAATGTAAAATGGTAATTATGCTTTTAAAGGCAAGATCAGTAGCTAGCCATAGAGGAATGGATTCAGGATATAATCAATCTTAAATCTCATAACCATGAGGATGCTTGGATAGGAGAAGTGATTTTCAGAGGTTTGAAGAAAAATAAATGTGTCAGGTGTTTAAATTGCAGTAATCAAGGTCATCTAAAGAGGGATTGTGAACTAGGTGTTCCTAGAAATAATGTCTATTTTTCTTTTCTAAACAGAAAGCTCCTGCCTTTGGACTATGGAGAATATGTAGCAAAAGGTGACATAGGATCAATGAATGCAGATCAACAAGGTACAGACAAGATATCCATTTACCATTGTAAATGTCTTAAGAGGTTGCTAACAGGTCCCTATGGCAAATTTGGTTTAGTCATTCCCTGTCACTGTGGAGGATATTCCTCCCCAGAGCAATTAAAGGACCTAATGCTTATTGTAAATAACCATACTGCTCTGGATGATAGAGAAGCTTTAGAAGCTAAAACAAAAATTTCAGGAGAAATCATAAAGCAAATAATTTGGTAAACTTTATAAATAATCAGAAGCCAAAGTTAAAAATACAAATAAATGACACTGTAATTGAGGGTCTTGTAAACACAGGGGCAAATGTAACAATAATTGTACCAGAATCTTGGCATCCAAATTGAGCTCTACAGGAAGTAAATGTTAAGCTTTAGGGACTGGAAATTTATTTCAGGTAAAACAAAGAATGGGATAAGTCAAATGTATAGGGCCTGAAGGACAGAGATGAAAATTAAAGTGTAGCCAAAATAGCAATGAGTTTATGGTAATGCAATTTGTTACAGCAATGGAATACCCAGATTAACATTTCTCCAATATCATAAATAAACTATAAACTAGTATATGTTTCTGGGAAAAACATTAAAAACTTATTGTAAAGAACAGTCACCAAATGTTCAATTTTTTATACAGAGGGCGCAACAGATGCTGATCTTTCAAAGAAACCAACCTTTAAAATGGTTAACATACAAATCTGTCTGGGTGGAACAATAGCCTTTGACATCATCAGAAAAATTGCAGGCCTTAGAATAGTTGGTACAGGAGCTCTTAAATTCTCAACATATTGAAGAATAGACTAGTCCTTATAATTCTATATTTGTCATCAAGGAGAAATCTGGAAAACGGAGAATGTTAACAGATTTGAGAGCCATAGATAAAGCAATTTAGACAATGGGCTCTCTATAGCCCAGAATTTCCTTGCTTTCTTTATTACCTAACATATGGACTATTAGACACAGCCTCTAGAGAGACCCAGCAGAAGAGCTGAGTTGCTCTTCTCCTAGTTAGGCAGCCAGGTCAGCTAGGACAGCCCCCAGGTTTGGGAAAGAGAGAACAAAATGTGACCCTCAACCCCATCTTAGCTCCAGCTGCAGATAAGCAAGCAGAACCCCTGTGTGCAAGCCTGACTATTGCCCTCATCCCACCTTCTAGTCAAGAAGTCTCAGCCTATTCCTCAAACCCCCGCTCATTCCCTTCACCCCAGCTGCTCCCTGAGGCACAGACTCCACTGCCTCTGATTTCTCAAGAGTGCAAATTGCACCAAGAGATTTTAGTGGACCAAAAACAGGTCCCTGAAACCCAGACAATGTTTGCATCAATCAGAGGAACAGGTAGGAAGATACAAGTTCAAAAAGTCATTCAACATAAAGAACAATATGGCGCCACTAGAACCTAGTGTTTCTACAACAGCAAGACCCGAACATTTCAAAACAGAAGAAGCAGAAAACCCTAAAAATATATTTTCTAAAGATGATGGAAGACTTTAAAAAGAAAATTAAAGAAGAAATTAAAAGCTCCCTTGAGAATATAAAGAAAAATACAAGCAAAAAAATGGAAAACAATGAATTTCTTAGAGAAAGACTAGAGAACCAGGATAAAGCAATCAAACAGGTGAAGGAAACAGTACAAAACTTAAAAAAACTGAAATAAATGCAATAAAAAAAAGACACAAACTGAGGGAATACTGGAAATAGAATATCTGAGTAAATATACAGTAACTACAGATGCAAGCATAACTAATACAATTCAAGAGAGAAACCATAATCTCTGATGTGGAAGATAAAAAAGAGGAAATAGATTTACCAGTCAAAGCACTCTCTAAAGTTAAGAAATCGTAACACTGCTTATCTCTTCCCTAAATCCAGGCCATCAGGGAAAACCCCTGTAATATCCAGGTTACTGGACATCCCCAACAACAAATCCTGTCCCAACATCCAATCCACCCCCAACACGCAGTGACCTCAGCAGCTATCCAAGACCCAATGATCTTCAATATCCATTGGACCAAGAGGTGACTGACACTTTACCCAGCCTAGGCAGGGAGCGTGGTCTCTGGAACCCAGGCCCTGGGACACAGCCCTTGAAATCACAACCCCATTCATCTATCACCTCACTCTCATCTACAAATCACACTCAACCACCAACCTACTTCTTCACTTGGCAACCTCAGTGGTATCTCAAGACCCAAAGTCTCCTAGCACTTACCAGATCAAGAGTGGCTCCCTGAGCCCCATAGTTTGTCAGCGTCTATTGGATCAAGAGCCCACAGAGAATTAAGAGCTCCTCTGGATCAGGAGCTCATATTGGACCAAGATTAGATCCCTGAGACACAGAGTCAGCCAACTCTCATTATACCAGGAACAATTCACTGTGACACAGAATATGCTACCTTCAAGTGGATGAAGAGCCCAGATTGGACCAAGACACTTCCTGAGTCATAGCCACAGCCACAACCAAAACAGATTGCATCAAACTCAACTCCCTGAGATACAGACTAATCCTGCATTAATCTGAGGAAGCAATAAGCAGACCCCAGTGCAAATAATATATATATATATATATATATATATAAAACAACATAAAGAATAATATGGCATCACCAGAATTTGGTGATTCTACAACAAGATCTGATCATGACAATATAGAAGAAGCAGAAGGAAATTACCTTAAAACAACTTTATGAAGATAATAGAAGCTTTAAAAGAGAATATTTTAAAATCCCTTAAAGAAATAGAGGAAAAGACAAATTAAAAAAAATAAAAAAAAATGCAAAGAGGGGCTGAAGAGATGGCTCAGCGGTTAAGACCACTGTCTGCTCTTCCAGAGGACCCAGGGTTCGATTCCCAGCACCCACATGGCAGCTAACAACTGTCTGTAGTTCCAGAACCAGGCAAAACACCAAGGCAAATAAATAAATAAATAAAGTTTAAAAAAAAAAATGCAAAGAGATCAACAATTCCTTGAAAGAAAACCAAGAGAACCAAGAAAAAAAACAATAAAATAGGTGAAGAAAACATTTTAAGATTTAAAAAGTAAAATAGAAGCAATAAAGAAGACACAAACCAAGGAAATGCTGGAAATAGAAAATCTGAAGAAATGAACTAGAACTACTGATGTAAGCATCACCAACAGAATGCAAGAGATAGATGGAAGGTAGAATCTTTGGTGTGGAAGATTTGATAGTGGAAAAAGATACACCATCAAAGAAAACACTAAAACTAAAGTAGTCATAATACAAAACATGCAGAAAATATGGGACACCATGAAAAGACCAAACCTAAGAATGATAGGAATAGAAGAAGAAGAAGAACACCAATGCAAAGTTACAGAATATATATTCAACAAAGTTATAAAAGAACCTTTCACAAAATCTAAAGAAGGAAATGTCTATAAAGATATAAGAAGCTTACAGAACACCTAACAATATAGACCTACAAAAGTCTGCTGGCCACATAATAATAAAGCCACTAAACCTATAGAATGAAAAAGGAATATTAAGAGCTGCAAAGGAAAAAGGCCAAGTAACTTGTAAAGTCACACCAGACTACTCAATGGAAACAGTGAAAGCCAGAAGGTCCTGCTCAGATGTTATACAGACACTAAAAGACCACAGATGCCAGCCCAGATTACTGTACCCAGCAAAACTATCAATCATCAAAGATGGAGTAAACAAGATATTTCATGACAAAACTAGATTTAAACAATACCTATGTAACAAGAAGTTTCTGGCTCAGACTTTAGGGCCTAGCCCAGAGGTTCAGACCCTCTCTCAGCCCCACTGCTACTTATCTACAAATAATCACACAAAAGCTTATATTAATTTCATGCTGATTGACCTTTCACTTAGACATATTGCTAGCTAGCTCTTTTATCTTAATTTATTTCCATTAATCTGTTTAGCCATATGGCTTGGTACCTTTTCTCAGAGCAGCATGGTTATCTTCTTTTCTCTGCGACTGCTGGTGTCTCTTATGGTGTCTTTGCTCTGCTCTTCCTGTTCCCAAAGTTTTCTTAGTCTGGTAGCCCTGCTCACACTTTCTGTCTGCCTTCTGGCCAATCAACTTTTTATTAAAACCAGTAAGAGAGACAAATATTTACAATGTATCAGAATATAGTCCCAAAGCATATCTAGCCATAAAATCAGCCCTACAGAAATCATGAGAGGGAAAATTCCAACCAAAGGAAGCTAGATATACCCACAAAGTCATAAGGAATAGACAGTCTCACAGAAGAAAAAGTCCAAAGAATAGAAACACACACATACTACCACCCAAATAATAGGAACTTACAATCACTGGCCATTAATATTCTTTAACATTAATGAACTCGGGGGCTGGAGAGATGGCTCAGCGGTTAAGAGCACCATCTGCTCTTCCAGAGGACCCGGGTTCGATTCC
>PVIH01017973.1:5387-25318 GCA_004025045.1 Sigmodon hispidus | reverse complement strand
AATGAACTCAATTCACCTATAAAAAGACACAGGTTAACACAATGGATAGAAAAACAGAATCCATCCTTCTCTTGCATACAAGAAACATACCTCAACTTCAAAGGCAGATACTGGCTCAGAGTAAAAAGTTGTGAAAAGACTTTCAAATCAAATGAACTTATGAAACAAGCTGGTATAGTCATCCTAATATATAACAGAATAGACTTCAAATTAAAATTAATCAGAAGATATTAGGACAGATATTACTTATTCATCTCAGAAAAAAATCCATCAAGATAAAATCTTAATCCTGAACATTTATGCCCCCAATATAGGGTCACCCATATATGTAAAAGAAACATTACTAAAGGTTAAATTTTATATCTATATATCTCTGGGTTATAGATCCCCATTCCCATAGCAGCCATTAGCCTCTAGATCTGAACTCAAATAACTGCTAATAAAAGTCCATGATAGGGGCTGGAGAGATGGCTCAGCGGTTAAGAGCACCGTCTGCTCTTCCAGAGGACCCGAGTTCGATTCCCAGCACCCACATGGCAGCTAGCAACTGTCTGTAGTTCCAGTTCCAGGTAAACACTAAGGCAAACAAATAAATAAATAAAGTTTTTTAAAAAAAAGTCCATGATATTCACCTATTCAAGCAAAGAAACTCCCTTTTTCTGTTAAGGCATTAGATCAAGAGGTGAGTGACACTTCATTTACCCCAGCCAGAGAGGCTATTCTATAATGCATAGACCTTAGGACATAACCATTAGAATACAATTTCCACCCATCACTGCCCTAAATCCAAGTCAGCAGGAAAAAACCCTGTGGGCCAAAACTCCCCATGAAAGTCCAGATCACTAGACACCTCATCTACAAATCCTACCCCATCCACCAATCCAGCACATCACCTGACAACTTCAGCAGCTACCTGAGACTCACAGTTCCCAAACATCTACTGGATCAAGAGCAGCTACCTGAGACTACAATTAGCCAATACATATTGGATCACAAGCCCCTATAGGATCAATAGCTTTGCTGTATCAAAGCTCATATTGGACCAAGGTTGGATCCCTGAGACACAGAATCAGCCAGCACCTATTGCATCAATAACAGCTTACTGTGACCAGAAAATGCTACCTTCAAGGGACCAAGAGTCCAGATTGGACTAAGAGAGTCTTCCTGAGACACAGACATAGCCAAAACAGATTACATCAAGATCAGATCCCTGAGATGAAGACAAATTCTTCATTGATCCGAAGAAGCAAGCAGGCACCAGTGAAGAATATATATAGCAACATAAAGAACAATATGTGCAGCCAGGCCCCACCACCAGGGCAAACTACTTCATCATAGACAAACTGACTCCTTCTAAATGCAGACCCGTGTCCAGAGATCCAGAATCAGAGATGAGCAGATTCCAGCTCCTGGGCTGCCTGTCAGGAGAATCCCTCTCCTGGCCAGGGTTGCACCCACAGTTTTGTCCTCACAATCTCCTTAGCAGACAGGCCCTAGGATAAAGCTGGGAGGGGTCTTCCCCAGCGATTCCTAGCAGAAGGGACTTTTCCGGGCTGGGTCCTGCCTCCAGGGCAAACTGCATCATCATAGACAATCAGATACCTTTGAAATATAGAGCTGTGTTCAGAGTGGAGTCAGAGATTATGAAGACTCCCTATTCAGAGCAGACAGGAGACACACAAACCTAGCCACAACTGACTAGGAGCTGACTAAGTGTGAACCACTGAAGCAATGGGCAAATGCCAGTGCAAGAATGCATATAACAATATAAAGAACAACAAGGCAACCCCAGAAGAAAGCAGTGGTTCTATATAACCAAGACTTGAACAGAGCAATGAAGAGGAAACAGAAGGAAAAACATCAAAAACAGCTTTATGAAGATTATTGAAGCCTTAAAAGAGGATATAAAAATTCCCTTAAGGAAGTAGAAAAAAATACAAACAAAAAATTGGAAGAGATGAACAAATCCTTGAAAGAAAAACCAAGAAAAGGAAAAATAACAAATGGAAGAAAAATTAAAGGAACTAAAAATTGAAATAAAAGCAATAAAAAAGCACAAAATGAGGCAAAGGTGGAAATAGAAAATTTGAAGAAAAAATCTGGAACTACAGATACAAGCATAGCCAACAGAATCCAAGAGATGGAAGAGAGAATCTCTGGAGTGGAAGACTCAGTGGCAGAAATAGATACATCGGTCAAAGAAAACACTAAAACCAAAAAGGCCATAACACAAAACACTCAAGGAATTTGGGACACCATGAAAAGACCTAACCTGAGAATAATTGAAATAGAAGGAGAAGAATACCAGCTCAAAGGCACAGACAATGTATTCAATAAAATCATAGAAGAAAACTTTCCCAACCTAAAGAGGGAAATGTCTATGAAGATACAAGAAGCCTACAGAACATCAAATGATTAGACACCCCCCAAAAGTCTGCTTGCCACATAATAATCAAGCCACAAAACATACAGAACAAAGAAAAAAATTTTAAGAGCTGAAAAGGAAAAGGCCAACTTACCTATAAAGGCACACCCATCAGAATAATACCAGACTATTCAATGGAAACAATGAAAGCAAGAAGGTTCTGGTCAGAAGTTATACAGACACTAAAAGAGCATGGCTGCCAACCCAGACTACTGTACCCAGCAAAACTATCAATTAACATAAATGGAGTAAACAAGATATTTCATGTCAAAATCAGATTTAAACAATACTTATTCACAAATCTGGCCCTTCAGAAAGCACTAGAGGGAAAACTCCAACCTAAGGAACCCAGATACACCCATGAAACCACAAACAATCAATAATCCCACAGAAGAAAAGCCCAAAAAAGGAAATACACACAAGCTACCACCAAAAATAATAGGGAATAACAATCAATGGTCATTAATATTTCTTAATATCAATGGACTCAATTCACCTATAAAAAGATGCACCCTAAGAAGATGGATACAAAAACAGAAACCATCCTTCTGCTGCATACAAGAAACACACCTCAACTCCAAAGACAAACACAAGCTCAGAGTAAAGGGTTGGGGAAAAAGTTTCCAATCAATGGCCCCAAGAAACAAGCTGGTGTTGCAATTCTAATACCTAACAAAGTAGACTTCAAACTAAAATCAATTAAAAGAGACCAAGACGGACATGATTTATCATGTCAGAAAAAATTAATCAAGATGAGATTTCAATCCTGACTATTTATTCCTCTAATATAAGGGCACCTATCTATGTAAAAGAAACACTACTAAAGCTCAAAGCCCACATCAACTCTCACACCCTAACAATGGGAAACTTCAATACCCCACTTTCACCCTTGGATAAGTCAACCAGACAGAGACTCAACAGAGAAGTAAGGAGTCCAACAGAGATTATGATGCAAATGGATTTAATAGATATTTACAGAAGCTTCCACCCAAACACAAAGGAATATACATATTTGTCAGTACCCCATGGAACTTTCTCTAAAATTGACTACATAATTGGTTATAAAGCAAATATCAATAGATATAAAAAAATGAAAATAATTCCTTGTATCATATCAGCCCACCATGGCCTAAAGTTAGAGTTCAACAACATCAAAAATCAAAGAAAGCTATCTACTCATGGAACATCACTCAACTGAACCACCTCTGGGTCAAGAAAGAAATTAAGAAAGAAATCGAAGACTTTCTAGACTTTAACAAAAATGAATCCTCAACATATCCAAACTTATGGGACACAATGAAAGCAGTCTTAAGAGTAAAATTCATAGCACTAGATGCCCATATGAAAAGCCTAGAGAAATCTCACACTAGAGAACTAACTGCACAGCTGAAAACCTTAGAACAATTAGAAGCAAACTCACCTAGAAGGAGTAGATGGCAGGAAATAATCAAACTTAAAGCTGAAATCAATACAACTGAAACAAAAAGAACATTACAAAAAAATGAATCAAAGAGTTGGTTCTTTGAGAAAGTCAACAAGATAGATAAGCCCTTATCCAAACTAACCAAAAAGCAGAGAGAGAGAGAGAGAGAGTATTCAAATCAACAAAATCAGAAATGAGAAGGGGGACATAACAACAGACCTCCAGGAAATCCAGAGAATTACCAGGTCATACTTTGAAAATCTATACTCCACAAAAATAGAAACAGGTACCTTTTATCAAAATTAAATCAAGATCAGATTAAAGAACTAAACAGACCTATAACCTCAAAGAAAATTGAAGCTGTCATTAATCTACACACCTATGAACACCTGATTTTTGATAAAGAGATCAAAAATACACACTGCAAAAATGATAGCATCTTCAATAAATGGTGCTGACATCCCTGAATAGTGGTATGTAGAAGAATGCAAATACATCCATATCTATCACCCTGCACAAAACTCAAGTCCAAGTGGATCAAAGACTTCAAGAAAGACCCAGTTACACTGAACCTGATATAAAGAAAGTGGGAAATAGCCTTGACCACAATGCCACAGGAGAGTACTTTCTAAATGGAACACCAGTAGCACAGACACTGAGTACAACAATTAATAAATGGAATGTCCTGAAACTTAGAAGCTTCTGTTAGGCACAGAACACAGTCAATAAGACAAAATGACTGCCTACAAAATGGGAAAAGATTTGCACCAACCCAACATCTGACAAAGGACTGATCTCTAAAATATATAGAGAACTCAAGAAACTAGCAGTCAAAAAAAAAAAAAAACCCAAAGAATCCAAATTGAAAAAGGGGTACAGAACTAAATAGGAAATTTTCAACAGAAGACTTGCAAATGACTGAAAGACCATGAAAGAATTGCTCAACATCCTTAGCCATCACGGAAATTCAAGTTAAAACAACTCTGAGATACCATGTTACACCTGTCACAAAGGCTAAAAAAAAAAAAAAAAAAAAAAAAAAAAACAGAAAAAAAAATGACTACCTATTCTGGATGGGATGTGGAGCAAGGGGAACACTCCTCCATTACTGGTGGGAATGTAAACTTGTTTAGCCCCTCTGGAATGCAGTATGGTGGTTTCTCAGAAAACTGGGAATCAATCTCCCCAAGGATCCAGAAATACTATTATTGGGCATATACCCTAAATATGCACATTTGCACTCCAAAAGCATTAGCTCAACTATGTTCATAGCAGCATTATTCGTAATAGGAAGAACCTAGATACAACCTAGATGCCCCTCAACTGAAGAATGCATTTTTTAAAATGTGGTACAATTACAAAATGAAGTATTACACAGCAGTAAAAAAAAAAAAAAAAAAAGACATCTCAAAATGTGCAGGCAAATGGATGGTCTGGAGAGTATCATCCTGAGTGTGGTAACTCAAGATGATAGACATGGTATGTATTTAATCATAACAAGATTTTAGATGTAAAGCAAGGGAAAAAAACCAGGCTGCAACCACAATCCCTGAGCAGTCAGGTAGCAGGAGCAAGTTAAGAGAGACTCTATAGATTTTTTTGAGAAGGGGAAATAGAGAAGATCATCTGAGTAAATTGGGATCATTGGGGTGCGGCAGGAGGAGGTAAGAACAAAATATTAGAGAACAAGATGATTGAGTAAGGGGAGCAACAGAGATGGAGAGCCAAGAAGTGGACATCCTGTAGAGGAAGCCATTGTGGGGTTAGAGAGAAACCGATACTAGGGAAACACCCAAGAACTCTCAGATATACCCTCTAGGACTCTAAGCAGTAGTGGCGAGGGAGCCTAAACTGACCTTTCCCTTTTATCATATAAATGACCACCCTAATTGCCATCCAGCAGCATAGGAGGCAGATGCATAGATGAGCACTCCCCCTAGAGGTAAACACTGGGGAGAGCTACTGCTCCAGCTATAGAAAGGGAGGAGAGATGACATAAGCAAAGAGATCAGGATCACAATGAGGAGATTCATGGAGAAGGCAGTCCTGGGCTGTTGGGAACTTTCTGAAGTTCCAAGACTCTAAAACAACATCTAATGAACCTTCATGGAATGGGTCTGGACCCTCTGAATGTAAATAACAGCCAAATGGCATGGACAGAGTGTGGAGCCTCTTGCCCTCAGACCAGAATTTATTCCTAGTGCATACACTGACTTCTCAGAGCCCCATGCCCTGTGAGGGAATACCTTTCTTAGCCTTGTTACTTGGGGGATGGACTTGGTCCTACCTCAACTGGATATGACAGACTAGATTGACTCACCTTGGGATTCTCACCCTCTATGGGGCATAAATAAGGAGTAAGGGTGGAGAGAGGTTCATGGAGGATTGGGAGAAGGTGAGGGTGGAGGAGCAGGGGTAGGTTTGGAAATTTTTTAAATTAAAAAAATGAAAAAAGTTAGTTACTAACAAGCCTGAGCTATTGGTTGAGAATTTTTAAATAGTAGTAAGTCTATTTGTGGCTAATTGGAAAGCTTGCAGTCCTGATAAAAACCTCTACCTACAGCTTGTATTCTCAATAAACACAACATTCACATTTAGATAGCCTGACTGACCAGTAAGTTTTGGATATCTGTGCTCTTCATCTCCATAGTGGAGTTTCAGATGCCTGAACCAAACCTTGACTTTTTAAAATTATATTTAATTTTATTATGTACATTAGCTCAAGTGGTTCAAATCCCCTGGACCTGGAGTTACAGACAATAGTGAGCTGCCATGTGGGTTCTTGACCCAGATACTCTGGAGGAACAGCCTGTTCTCTTAACCACTGAGCTGTCTCTTCAACCCCACACCTTGTGTACATGGGTTCTAGGCATCTGAACCCAGATCCTTATGCTTATGGCAGTTGTTTTACCATTTAACTATCTCCCCAGACCCGCAGCAACTAATTTTTTTTTAATATAAGTGTGTTGTGGTAATTTGGGCACCCAGTGTACTTTCCTTTGCTTTACCTCTCAATCCTAACTCTGCATGGATGGCAAGGTGACCACTTTCTTTTGATTACTATTGTAGTAAACAGGGGCACGGGTTCCACTCAACTTTCTTTCCTGTTTCTCTCCAGGTAAAATCAATGCTTGTGAGGACTTTATCTGCAACTGTGGCCATCAAGACAAACATTGGATTCTCTGAGGCACCATACAATAATCAGCAGCACAAATTGTTCACTGTTAAAATTGTCACCTCATTTATTGGTACACCATCCCTGCCTGCCTGGTTGTCTTCAGTGCACACTTGCCCTCTAATAAAGAACCTATTGAAAATACTCAGGTTTGTATTCTGTGCCTATTAAACATAAACTAGCTCCTCAGAGAACATCATTCTCTCTAGCCTCAGGGGCTGAGGAATAATGGAAAAGAAATTTCCATTAGGGAAGCATCTTGAAAAATGAGTGATGATACTGGCCATGCCTTTCATCCCAGAACTCTAAAATGGAGAGGAAGAAGCATAGACATGTGGATCTATTGAGTTCAAGGAAAATGTGGTCTAAAAGTGAGTTCCAGGACAGCCAGGAATATTACACAACTATCACAAAGTAAACTTATTTTTCAAAAAACATACTGGAATTAAAGTGGTTCTGTTGTGTGCACATTCAAGGAAGCAGGATATAGGAAAGAAGACGTGACTGACAGTAAATAATCTGAAGGCAGGATGACATCCTGGCGACCTTTGAGTCCTTACTGTGTGTAAACACACCACAAGATAATCCCATTAAGTTCACAACAGCCTAACTTTTTGCAGCCAACAGAAAAGAATTTTGACTTCTTCTCTATCTTTCTCAAACATGGGACCCTGTAGGCATAACTAAATTAATCCCTGGTTGCCTGATCAAGAAGATTTAGGAATAAAATGTCACATCAGCTGGTTTAAAGCTGTGTGTATCATCATCTCTTTTTTTCCTTTCTGAACTGGTACCCAGTCCTCCACATTTCCAACCCATTCTATTCCCTCTAGTGTCCCAACCATATTCAGGACTTGCCCTCTCATCATCAGACCTGGTGAACAACAGGTGCAACTAGAGCATCATGTGCAGGTGCAGTGAGTGATTGATTGTAGCTGGTACTGGCTTCCAGAGTCCCACTGGAAGGGTAGGGGGATCTTGAGAGTGAAAATACCCAACTCAAGTTATGCCATAGATTTTTTTTTTTTATTCAGGAAAGAGGTGAGCGGTAGATAAAAGGAGATGCTATGGTGCTAAGTTAGTGGGTTCATGAGAGATGGGCATATGCAGAGGCTAGAGGGCATTGAAATAGCAGACATTATTTGATAGCCACCATTTGGTTGCTAAGAATTCAATCTCAGTCCTCAAAAATACAGAAAATTCTAGTAAATGCTTAGCCATCTTTCCAACCCCTGTAACGGTTGATTATCATCTTCACACACTGGGTAGGGAGAACCTCAGATGAAGGATTGCTGGCATCATATTTGCCTATGGGTGCATCTGTTGGACATTTGTATTTTTTCTTTCTTTTTTAGGTTTTAGTTTTTTAAGAAAGAGTTTTGTGTATCTCTGGGTGTCCTGGATCTTACTCTGTAGACCAAGCTGGTCTTGAACTCAGTTATTTGCCTTTATCTATCTCCTAAGTGTTGATATTAAAAACAGTAAAGGCATACACTACCACCACCTTCTGCCTACGATCCCAATTTTTAATGGAGTTTGTGGGCTAGTGAGATGCAGCCTTTGAAGCAAGTCTGTTGACCTGGGTTTGATTCCTGGACGCATGTAAAGGAGAAAGGAGAGAACTGACTCCATACAGTTGTCTTTACTTCCACATGTGCAAATGAGTGCTCTCCAGCTCATTCTCTCTCTCTCTCTCTCTCTCTCTCTCTCTCTCTCTCTCTCTCTCTCTCACACACACACACACACACACACACATACACTCTAAGTCAACTAATTAGACAATTAATTAAAAGTTGATATTGTAATTATATCTACCTCACGGGCTGTTTCAGGTTCTTGGGACAGACTTGGCACTTAGGTTACATGGTCAATGTGGAGAATTGTTGGGTCTAGCTACTCCTACCTGGAGTCACATGCCACTATGTCACTATGAGCATTCTTCAGGCCCAACCCCAGGAACAATATGCGTATCTTCTTAGAACCTCAAAATATCCATGGGGGAGGAGCTTGGTACTTTTCCCGTCACTTCACTTGAACTGGTTTGGATGTTGAGCTAGCCCTTTCTCTTTGTCTCTGTGACAGCACTGAGCCAGACTCTGCCACCCTCTACAGTAGCTCTGCCTGTCTGGAACATCTGTGAAGGTGGACATAGTCTAATTCTGTGCTACACTCACAGGAGTCACAGGCCCTGTGTGCTGACTGGATACTGTCAGAGCACAGACACAGGACTATAAGAGAGAATTCCCTTGAGTTCTTCCCTTACTCAACATGAAATTCCTTCTGCTGGCTTCTCTGCTTACAGGTAGGACTCTTGACTTCAAAGCACAACTCCCCAGTGGTCACACCTGAAGTTCTACTTTTAGGTTTCTGTTGGGGTCTGATAGCCTGTGGGTTTTAAAACCTCGTATTTACAGCAACTGGCACCTTTAGCCTCTAGGTCTGAACTCAGACAACCACTTAGAAAAGGCCCCTGCATTCACTTGTTCAAGCAAAGAAAGTCCCTTCTTTCTCTGCACGGTGCTTAGGCACTGATTTCCTTGGGTGTAAGGTGTACTGGCAATTTAATATTTCTTTTTCTTTTTTTAAAAATTTGACTTTTATGTGTATGAATGTTTTGCCTGCACCTGTGTCTGTAAACTGTGTGTGAACAGTGCCTACAGAGGCCAGAAAAGGGGTCTGATCATCCATAACTGGGATCATAAATAGTTGTGAGCTGCCGTGTGGGTGCTGAAACCTAGCCTGGGTTGTACACAAGCTGAGCAAGACCTCCTGACTACACAGCCATCTTTCCAAGCCTTATTATTTTTTATATGATTATATAATTTCCTCCAACTCAACATTATAGTCAAGACTTACCTCAACCTTCCATCAGGATTGACTACTGTCTGACTTGTGCCTGTAATTCATTTTTTAAAGTGGTTTTACAAGACAAGATTTTTTTTTTGTGTAGAGTCATAGTTTTCCTGGCATTCACTCTATAGACCAGGCTGACTTTGAACTCAGAAATACACCATTCACTGCCTCAAAAGTGCTGGGATTTAAGGTATGCACCAACATCCCCTGGCAACATTTAACTTCTGATCTTATGATTCTGCCTCTGGAGTGCTGAGAGGCAGTGCTGTGTGTCTCACTGTACCTGTCTTCTTCATTTTAATAGTGACCCAGTATACCACTGAAGACTGAATCAAAGCTTATTTACACACACCTCAGCTGATGAACAGTTTGTTGTGTCAAATACTGACATTCCACATGATAACCTATTAGCCCTGTATATGAGCTGTGTGTGGCCATACAACAGATTCCTTCTATTTCTACCAGTGTAAAATAATAAGCATGTGTTGGATGCTTCAGTGGCTCAAGATCTCAGCTGTGAAGAATACCACTGCTAGATAAGGCTAGGGTTTCACCTAGGCTTCAGTAGTGAGTAGGGCAGCTTTTAAACTGAAGAGATGGTTGCATTGCTGTGTTATTGAACTAACAGGCCAGTTATTTCCTGGATACTGACTGGAGAGTGTTCTCAGCTCTTCAACACAGGGGCCACAGGGCAGCTCACAGTGTGGCAACTGTCTGTCTTGACACTGAGAAATGAGAAAGCAAGCAAGGCAGAAGGAAATATATATAGAACTTAATTCTGGGAGTCAGTCTAGCCTGGTACAGTGCTGTTTATTTATAATTCAACCACTCAGGAAGCTGAGGCCCAAGGGCTGCTACACAGTCAGCCTGGGTTACAAGGCAACTTTCTTTTTCAAATAGGTAAACATTTTCCTGCTCAGGGCTAGTGAGTTGCAGATGGTCTCCATGGCCTACATATTGGAGGGAAGAAACTAACACCCCAAATCTGATCTCTGACCTATTCATGTGCAGCATGATATTTATGAGTGCTCTCAAGTGTGTGCTTTTGAAACTGTGTGCTGTATGCACCCCCCCCATACACCTCACACCCCTATTCACTGCTCTCCCAATGCAGCAGCTTGTAGGAGTCAAGGAGAAAGCTAGTAGGCAGGCATCATAACTCTGATGAAGCCAAGAGGATTGATGGGGTGTGCTGTGTATTCTTGCAGCAGGGACTACTGCACCCAGCAGCCATTCTTTGGCTGAGTGGCAGTTCGGCAATCCCTTCCGGTGCACCATTTTTTGGGATCAACCTTTTACAGTTTACAACTATTATGGCTGCTACTGTGTCCTTGTCAACAGGAACAATCATTATGGTTCAGAAGACTTGAACAGGTGACTGATCCATCTGTTGGGAGATTAGACTGGGTTGGGGTGGGGAGAGGCCATAGCAGAGCATCTCATGATACATGAATATTCACCAAACATATTTTGTCTTGTTTATTTATTATTCATTTATTCATTCATTCATTTTTGTTTGTTTACAGACAGAAGTTCTCTCGGTAGCACTTGTTCCCCTGGAACTCTCTCTAGAGACCATGCTGGCCTAGATCTTACAGCCTCTGCCTCCTTAGTATTGAGATTAAAAGTGTGCATCACCATCAGCAGCATGCATTTTCTCTTCTACCCATGTAAAGAAATCATTACAAGAGGACCCTTTATTGAGTAGTGATTGAAAGCAAGTGTGTGAGATGTAAATACTACTCAAGGCTGTCCTCAGGCACCAGACTAGGCACAGACTAGGTTGCACAGGCAATCATCACAGCCACAATTGAAGTGTCAGATTTGGCTTGAAAAAGGCTTCACAACTTCTGAATATATAATTTCACTATGTTTCTGCAGCTTTGTTTTTAAAAATTACTGTTTTGGAGACAGAGTCTCATTTATGTATCCCAGACTCTTCTTAATTCAGAGATCCATCTGCCTCTGCCCTGCAAGTACTGGAATTAATGCTGGACACTCCAAGTATTGGGATTAAAGGCAGACATCAATCACAGTCCACAGAAGTTGCTTTTAATAAACATATGGTTAAGAGAAATCACAGATTATTATCCTAAAATGTTTAAGAAAGCCTGCAGGTGAGAACTGACCCCCTCTGGGTCCATGGTCCTTCCTCAGGGCTTCTTTTCTCTCTCCAGGTGCTGCCAGATTCATCACCACTGCTATGCTCAGGTCAAGAAACTGGACAGCTGCAAATCCACCATAAACAAGCCCTACAGCTATAGCTACTTATACTCCTGCTCTGGGAATGAGATCACCTGCAGTGGTAGGCTTACCCTCCATGACCTTTGGATTCTGCTTAGCTTTCAGTGGGTGTAGAAGAGACATGAAAATAAAAAATGACAGTCACCATTTAGAAGTCACTATCTTCGTTTCATTTGACCTCCTAACAGCCTTATCAGGTAGATACTAAATTATAGATGAGGTCACTGATGAGGAAGATGAAAAAGGCTGGACCAATGCTCAAGTCACTCAGATCAGAAGTGCCGACACTTGAATCTGGAACACAGGTCTATATCATGCCAAAACCTCTTTTGGAAAACATTTTAAGAGTTTATGTATTTCTATGGGAGATATGCATGTGACGCAAAACAAGTGTGCATGTCTGAGGAAAACCTACAAGGGTCTGTTCTCTATTTGACCATGTATCATTGGTTGCTTCTGTTCTTTAGGGGGGCCCCTACCCAACTCAAAGATAAATTACACACAGATGCTTATTCTTTTCTTTCTAAGCACTTTTTTGATTTTATTTAAGTAACATTTTCTATATATTTTACACAGAAACCTCAATTTTTCTCCCTGCTCTTCCCCCCAGCCCCGTCCCCTGCCTGTCATCTACTCTCCTCCCCGTCTGTTTCTCCTCCTCCGTTCAGAAAGGGTCTTGATGCTAGGGTAAGGAAAGAAGATGCTTATTTTTAATTATATATGTTTGGCCTTAGCTTGGCTTGATTCTTGCCAGCTTTTATTAACTTTATCCAATCAACATTTTGCCTTAGGCCTTTTCTTACTTTCACTCTTACTCCATCGCCTGCTTTCTGGAGACATGAGGACTGCCTTAAGTCATATAATTTTATATGTGGTAGTTGATGTTTGTAGTTTTATCTGTTTTAGAATTAAATATACATGTTTAATTATTATTATGTTTAGGAAGTTGACACTACATGTCTTTTTTAAGACACTCTCTACCATGTCTTTAGAGTCTGGGCTTCTCACTACACATGATTATTACCTTAGGTAGTCTGACTGACCAACCAGTTTTGGGTATCCATGCTCCCCATTTCCAAATAGAGTTATAGATTCCCCAGCTTCCCCTTGCCTTTACATGAGTCCTGGGCATCTTAGGTCAGGGCTTCATATTTGTATGGCAACCATAATGTGCCATCTCCCCAGTCCCACAACAAATAATTTTTATATTAAGTGTGTTCCAGCAATTTGGGCAACACAGTGTATTTTCGTGTGCTTTGTCTCTCAACCCTGTGTCCTTGTCAACAGGAACAATCATTATTGTTCAGGAGACTTTGACAGGTGACTGATCCATCTTTTGGGAGATTAGACTGGGTTGGGGTGGGGAGAGGCCATAGCAGAGCCTGCCAGTTGCCAGTTTCTTCTCATTACAAAGTGTAGGAAGCAGGTTCATGGATTAACACCCTTGCTTGTTTCTCTACAGATGAAAACAACCCCTGTGAGGACTTCATGTGCAACTGTGACCGCAAAACTGCTTCCTGCTTCTCCAAGACTCCAGACAACCAGGATGACAAAGAAAAATATTGTTAGAATTGTCACCTCAGTTACTGGCACAACACTCCTGACTGCTTGGTTGTGTTCATTGCACACTGTTCCCTATAATAAAGCACCTGTCTAAAGAACTCAGCTTTGGTGATTGTATTCTCTGTCTACCAAAGGCAACTAGATCTTCAGAGAACATCAGTCCATCTAGCCCTGGAAACTAAAGATTAATGGGAAAAATATTGCCATTAGGGAGTCACATTGAAGCGTTGGTGATAAGTGCAGCAATGTCTTTCTTCCATAAACAATGGAATGCAGAGGCAGAAGAAGGCAGAGCTCTTAAGTTTAAGGCCACCCTCGTCTAAAATATTGGTGCTAGAATGGCCAGGACTACTACACAAAGAAACCCTATCTTGAAAACAACAACTTCACCAAGAGAAGAAGCCAGCCTGAGATATATAGAGAGTAGAGAGAGACGAAAGGGGAAGGGAACGGGAGAGATGAGGCAGGGAGGAGGACAGAAAAGAAGGGGAGAGCTGGGGATAGAAGGAAAGAGAAGACAGAAATGTAGGCAGGGAATAAAAATACTGGACTCAAAGTACTTCTGCTGTGTGCTCATTCTAGGAAGCAGGATATAGAAAACAAAACTGGACTAACAACAAATGACCTGAGGCATGCCTGTAAAGCCTGGAGATATTTCAGTCTTCCCAGTGTTCAAAAACACACCACAGGATGTTTGTCCCGCTAAAGAACACATCAGCCTAACTTTTGGAAACAAACAGAACAGAACACATCTTCTCTACTTTTTTTGCTATCAGGGGTACTTTTAGATTTTCATTGGCTGGTTTAAGGCTATGTGTACCACCATCTCTCTTTTCCTTTACTAAACAGCTGCCCTGTTCTTCTCCTTTCCAAACCCACTCCCATACCCTGACCCAACATCAGGCCTTGTGAGCAACAGGTATGACTAGAGCCACCTCAGCAGGAACAGTGACTAGTAGTAGCTGGTAGTAACTGTTAAAAGTCAAGCTGGAATGGTAGGAGGGTATTTAGTGACAGCTAGCTCAACTGACCCCTACATGTTTGTCATCAAGGGAAGTAGTGTGAAGGAAGAGGAAAGAGATGCTGCAGTGCTAAGCTACGATTTACATCAGAGACAGCCATACTGAAAGGGGAGAGGGAATTGTGACAGCAGACATTGTTGGACAGTTACCATGTGATTGTGGAGAACTGAATTCAGGACCTCAGAAAGAACAGAAAGAGCCCATATATGCTGAGATACTTCTCCGGCTCCAGTAATGATTGATTGTCAGCTTCACACACTGGGTATGAAGAGCCTCAGATGGATTGTCTGTATACCTATGAGCATATGTGTTTATCATTTGCTTTGTGTCTTTCTTTTTTACTGTTTGTTTTTTTGAGACATGATGTTTCTGTGTATCTCTGGCTGTCCTGGAATTCACTCTGTAGACCAAACTTGACTTCACTCAAATATTGGCCTGCCTTGGTCTTTTGAGTGCTAATATTAAAGTTTTTGTCAAATAGATCTGTTACTTCTTTGGTTATTGTTACTCCAAGGTATTTAATGCTATTTGCAGCGATTATAAAGGGTGATGTTTCTCACATTTTTTTTTTCAGCCCTTTACTCTTTAGTGTATAGGAGGGCTACTGATTTCTTTGAGTTAATCTTGTATCCTGCTACATTGCTAAAGGTGTTTATCAGCTGTAGGAGTCCCCTGGTAGAATTTTGTGGGTCACTTATATATACAATCATATCATCTGCAAACAGAGATAGTTTTGCTTCTTCTCTTCCAATTGGTATCCCCTTAATCTCCTTTCATTCTCTTATTGCTTTAGCTAAAACTTCAAGAACTATATTGAATAGATAAGGGGAGAGGGGACAGCCTTGTCTAGTTTCTGATTTTAGTGGGATTGCTTTGAGTATTTCCCCATTTAGTTTGATATTGTCTGTTGGCTTCTTGTAAATCGTCTTCATTATATTTAGATATTTTCCTTGTATTCCTGATCTCTCCAGGACTTTTATCATAAAAGAGTGTTGGATTTTATCAAAGGCTTTTTCAGTGTCTAAGGATATGATCATGAAGTTTTTTCCCCTCAGTTTGTTTTTAAGATGGATGGCAATAATGGTTTTCTGAATGTTAAACTATCCCTGCATTTTTGGGATGAAGCCTAGTTGATCATGGTGGATGATATTTTTTATATGTTGTTGTATACAGTTTGCCAGAATTTTGTTGAGAGTTTTTGCATCAATATTCATAAGGGACACTGGCCTGTAATTCTCCTTCTTTACTGTGTCTTTGAGTGGCTTGAGTATTTGGGTAATTGTGGCCCCATAAAAGGAATTTGACTATATTCCTTCAGTTTCTACTGTGTGAAACAGTTTGAGGAGTATTGGTAGTAGTTCTTCTTTGAATGTCTGGTAGAATTCTGCACTGAAGCCATCTGCACCTGGGCTTTTTTTTTTACTTGGGAGGCTTTTAATGACAGCTTCAGTTTCCTTTAGGGTTATAGGTCTGTTTAGTTCTTTAATCTGATCTTGATTTAATTTTGGTAAATGGTACCTGTCCAGAAAGCTGTCCATTTCTTCAAGGTTTTACATTTTTGTGAAGTATACTTCTTCAAAGTGTGACCTGATAATTCTCTGGATTTCCTAGGGGTCTGTTGTTGTGTCCCCCTTTTCATTTCTGATTTTGTTGATTTGGATACTCTCTCTCTCTCTGCTTTTTGGTTAGTTTGGATAAGCGTTTATCTTGTTGACTTTCTCAAGGAACCAACTCTTTGATTCATTGATTCTTTGTATTGTTCTTTTTGTTTCAATTGTATTGATTTCAGCTCTAAGTTTGATTATTTCCTGCCATCAACTCCTTCTAGGTGAGTTTGCTTCTAATTGTTCTAAGGCTTTCAGTTGTGCTGTTAGGTCTCTAGTGTGAGATTTCTCTAGGTTTTTCATATAGGCATCTAGTGCTATGAATTTTACTCTTAAGACTGCTTTCATTGTGTCCCACAAATTTGGGTACATTGTGGATTCATTTTCCTTAAACTCTAGGAAGTGTTTGATTTCTTTCTTGATTTCTTCCTTGATCCAGAGGTAGTTCAGTTGAGTAATGTTTAGTTACCATGACTTGGTTGACTTTCTGTGACTTTTGATGTTGTTGAACTCTAACTTCAGGCCCAAGAGATTATTTCCTTTTTTTGTATCTATTCATATTTGCTTTATGACCAATTATGTGGTCAACTTTAGAGAAAGTTCCATGTGGTGCTAAGAAATATGGATATGCTTTTGCATTTGGGTGGAAGGTTCTGTAAATATTTATTAAATTCATTTACATCGTAACCTCTGTTAGACTCTTTATCTCTCTGTTGAGTCTCTGTCTGGTTGACCTATCTAAGGATAAAAGTGGGATATTGAAGTCTCCCTCTATTAGGGTGTAAGAATTGATGTGGGACTTGAGCTTTATCAGTGTTTCTTTTACATAGATGGGTGCACTTATATTAGGGGCATAAATATTCAAGATTAAAGTCTCATCTTGACCAATTATTCCTGAGATGAATAAGTTATGTTCATCCTGGTCTCTTTTAATTGATTTTAGTTTGAAGTCTACTTTGTTAGATATTAGGATGGCAACACCAGCTTGTTTCTTAGGGCCATTTGATTGAAAAATATTTTCCAACCCTTTACTCTGAGCCTGTGTCTGCCTTTAAGGTTGACATGTTTTTCTTGTATGCAGCAGAAGGTTGGCTTCTATTTTTGTATCCATTGTGTTAGTGTGTGTCTTTTTAAAGGTGAGTTGAGTCCATTCATATTAAGGGATATTAGTGACTACTGATTGAAATTTCCTGGGTTTTTTTGGTGGTAGCTTGTATGTATGTCCTTTCCGTCTATCTCAGACTCTTGCCAGCAGATAGGCCCTAGGCTTTAGCTGTGGTATCCTAAAATTTGCAGGCAAATGGATTGATTTGGAGAATATCCTCCTGAGGGAAGTATCACAAATGCAGAAAGATAAGCAGGGCATGTACTCACTCATTAGTGGATTTTAAACAAAAAGCAAAGCATATCCAAGGTGCAAACAACAACCACTGAACAGCTTGGGATCTGAAGCACCTTGGACCGGCATCTTGCATCCCATTCCCTCCAGAGAAACACCTGACTCAGTCTTGATTTGGGGTGAGCAAAGCAGATGTGCCTGGAGTGGATGCTGAACTAAGCCACCTTGGGACCTTGGGACCTCTTGCCCTTGCTGGGGAGGAGATAAAGTGATGGGGAGGAGAGAGAGTGACTGGGAGTGGCAGGAGGGGGAAGGGACACTGAACAAGGGGATACATGGATAAAAAATATGGATTTATTCATAGTAAAAAAGAATGTAAATGCCCAACACATGTACCCACAGGCCAAGATGATGCAGGCAATTCTTCAGTTGAGGCGCTCCCTACCTAGAGTGTGAAAATGGCAATCAACCATAACAGGGGATGAAGAGATGTTTTAGCACAGAAGAGCAGTCTCTGCCCTTCCTTAGGACCAGCACTGAATTCTCAGCAATCATATGGTGGCTTGCAAATAACATCTACTATTCCAATTCCCTCTAGCCTCTGAGTTTGAACATATCTCATGTTATATAGGGTGCTCTAACGTAGCACTCTAGCACCTCTTCTCCCCAGTTATCTCCTCTTACCTGAATCAAAACTGTGTATGGGTGAGTTGAGCTGGTTATTTCCATGCTCAAGGTTCCCCTGCCCTTCCAGCATGATTCTGCACAGCCACTGCCAGTTACTAACAGTCACTGCACCTGCACAGATGACTCCATCTGCACCCTTTGCTCACCAGACTTGACCTAGGAAGGACAAGTCCTGAGCTTAGGGACATCAATAAGGATTGGAATGGGGATGGAAAGTAGGAGGACTGGGTAGCTGATCCCTAAACAAAAAGAAAGATGGTGCTACATAGACCCTTAAATCAGACAATGAGATATCTTATTCCTAAATTTGGTAGATTGGGGAGCCAGGTATTAACTTGGTTATACCTAGGGGGTCCCGTGGTTGAGGAAGGTAGAGGAGAAAACATATTCTGTTCTGTTGTCTGCAAAAAGTTAGGCTGTTGAGTACTTTAGTAAGACAATTATTCTTTGGGGTGTGTTTAGACACAGTGAAAACTCAAAGGTCACCAGGATGTAATCTTGCATTCAGGTCATTTACTCTCAGTCCAGTTTGGTTTCCAATATCCTGTTTCCTTGAATGAACATACAACACGAGCTCTTTATTGGCAGTATTTTTAAAACCAAGATGTTGCCTTCAGTGCCCAAGTGACACTGCTTCTTTCTCTCTTCTCTCTCCTCCTACCTCCCTCTTTTCTTTTTCTATCCTCTCCAGAACTTCTCTCCGTTCCCTTTCTTATCTCTGCCTCTTTTCACTCAGCCCCTTCTCCTTTTGTCTGCCCCTAGACCTCTGTGTATCTCTGGATGAGTTATTATTTTGACGTAGTTTTTTTTTTTTTTTTTAAAAAAAACAACTTTTCTTTTGTTATAGTTGTGTAATACTCCTAGCTGTCATGGAACTTGCTTTTTAGATCAGGTTTTCTTTTCTTTTTTTTTCAATGAAGAACTAATCTTTATTTTTTTATTTATTTTGTGCTTATCAAAAAAACAGTAAAATGAATTTAAAATGCTGAAAAGTTAACAATAACTATAAAGAAGATAAAAATCATAAGCATGACTTATCAAGGGTGATAATGCAAAATAAGATTGCTACACATATATTTACTTTGTGTTCAGGTATCCCTCTGAATTTTTTTTTTTCATCCCTGTATATCTTTATTCAAGGTCCCTTCCCTCTCCCACAACATCAGGTCATTTTTCTTCTCCCCAACTTCCCATCCCCTCCCTGGGCAGGGAGCAGACAGTCCTATGATCCCACTGACCCAATAATGCTTGGATCAGTCTCCACTCCTGGCCAAATCCAATTTTGTCCCCCCTCCCTCAAGAGTGAGTCTGGTGTTCCTATAGTTGGAGTGGGGTTCGAAGGGTCAGTCCAGGGTGTTTCTGATCCCAAGCTGTTCAGTGGTTGTGGTTTGCCCCTGGGGCATGCTTGGCTTTTTTTCTTGTTTGTTTGTTTAGAGACCACTAATGAGTGAGTACATCCCCTGCTTATCTTTCTGAGATTGTGATACCTCGCTCAGGAGGATATTCTCCAAATCCATCCATTTGCCTGCAAATTTTAGGATATCATTTTTTCTTACTGCTGAGTAGTATTCCATTGTGTAGATGTACCACAGTTTG
>PVIH01017972.1:0-40043 GCA_004025045.1 Sigmodon hispidus | reverse complement strand
CCTCCTCACCTCTGGTCAGGGTTCAAATCCGCCCCTCATAGACCCCTGCAGTTGGTTCGCTCAGTTCACTCAGTTCAGGGTCGCAGTAGGGCTCTTAGTAGATTCCCTGAGCAGCAGGGGCTGCGGGTGTGGCCAGGTGCAGAGTTCAGCTGCCCCTGCTCCAGAGTGCGCTGGGACGCCGCAGAGAGCACAGGTCCCGTAGGATTGATTCTTTATAAGGTAAATTCATTTTGTCTTTCTGTCTCCACTTATTATTTAATACAGTGTAGCTGGAAGGGACTTTAAATCTAATACAACTTGCAGATGTCTGCATATTTTGATCACTACAGAGACAGTAACCTAGTCCTGCTGACTTTTTCTATAAATAGTGTTCTTATGTAAAGGACACAATCCTAGGAGTGGGAAAGGTGACTTTTTTAAGAATGAGTTGAATTTTGATGGTATTAACAATTATATTTTTTATGTAAAAATGCAGTCTTATGTATCTTAGGCAGTTCTTGAACCTCTAGTGGAGGATGATCTTGAACTTTTTATTATCCTACCTTCTCCTGAGGGCTAGGTTCTAGACATTCTAGGCGTGTGCCACTTTGCTGGGGATTGACCCAGGGTCTTGTGCAGGCTAGGCAAACACTGGAGCAGTGAACCCTACAATTACCTTTTTCCCCACCACTTTTCCTGTCCCTCCAGCAGAGTGTCCCAGAGGAGTTAAAAATAGCAGTGGCAGGCAAAGTTGAAATGAGACTTTATTAGTTGAGCTCTTCTCTATGCACTAATGTGAGGATTTTGCTGGATGGCTCGTTGGGGAATGTTTAGCATCTGATTTTCTTATGGCCAAGTCTGTCAGATCTTGAGGGCAGTCAAGTGATCAAGCGTCCTTGACAAAGGTTATTATAAGAGTGCTTCCTGTGATATTTAGTAGTGTTGGAGTTGTATGTTTAAGCTGTAGGTAATTTATGATATTGTGTTAACACATAAAGTGACATGCTTGGATGCTATTGCAGTGTCAAGCACCTTGAGGAGACTGAGTTTAAGTTTAATCAGAACTGTCCCTCTTAGGTGAAGAATAATAGCCAAAATAGTTCATGTTTTAATTAGGTTTAAGTGTACAGCCATTATGATTATGGAACATGCATTAGATTCTCATTCTTTCTTGTGATCTTTGTTTTGAAAACAGGTGGTATTGAAGATGGTCACCGAGATAAAGAAGATTCCTGGAATTTCTAGAATTATGTATGACCTAACGTCAAAGCCCCCGGGTACCACTGAGTGGGAGTAATAAATGTGTTGTGTTGAAGAACTGTGTGCAGTTGAGGCTCATTAGAAACTACTTGTTAATGACATGCAGTACTGTGAAATGTTATTGGAGCAGCTACTTCATATCTGAGTTCTCATAGCAGCAATATACAGCTTCAGTGTGGAGCTAGGGATTATCCAAGCGAATGAAGAGTTTGTATGTGTGGGTAAATGATGGAGACACCATTGCCCACATGTAGACAGACTGCTCTTGCTTTTGCCTCACTTTGTCTCATGTATGAACTCTTGCTGTCTGTCTATGGCAATAGGTGGCTGTGGCTTTTGTTCGCTTCCTATTAGAAACATCCTTTTAATTGCCAGTAGAACTTCTGTGTGCTTTTTGGAGAATCTGAATTTTCCTGATTCCAAAGGGTTAGGAAGAGCTATACATACCTTAGAAAGGTATAAGAAAGCCGTTAAGGAAGTAAAATGTAAGATGCTTCAAACCGGGCACTTATTATGGAAGTGCTTAGTTTTATGATGTCCCAGCCACGGTAGGAAGGAACTGAGTGCTGTCAGTCTTTCAGACATGTTTCATACAGATGCCATGATTTTCACTGTCCTGTTAATATAAGCAAGGAGTTTTATCCTCCTAGCCTGTGTCACCAGCTCCTGCCATTGTGTAGAAGAGTTTTTACTCTTTCCAAAAGAGGCTGTCTCTGAAAAGGCTGAGATGAGAACTTGTTCTTTTTGTGCGCTTGCTCAGTTGACTAGTTCACAGAAGCCATGTTGTGGTCTCACAACATCCAAGTCGGAAAGGAAATGTTCCTATTACTTAGGAAAGAGCTATAAAATATCATCCAGGTCTGATCTGTACACAGGTTTATTGCTTCCTGCACAGAAGTCTTGACTGATCTAAGGCGTTTGCCAGCCCTTTTCTTGCTAGTTTCTGGAAAAGATTCCAGGCCAGTGTGGGACTTTGTGCCATTGCCAACAGTTCCTTACAGGTTCTTTATGACAGACAAGCCTGGCCTGAAAAAGGCAGTAAAAAGAGTTAAATTCTAAAAGAGTACCATGGTTTTCTCACCCGTTTTTACCTCAGGGTGCTGCCTATTGCTTAGTACCAATTTCTATTTTGAATTCAGTGTTAAAAGGATATATAGCAGAAGTCATCTTTCCTAGCTAGTTTGGAAGATAGCGAGAGTCTGCTCCTGAACCAAGAGGGAATGGTCCCTCTGTAACAACAGACATCCACACCTGAACCGAGTATTTTCCTCCTACAGAAGGTCAAGTGTTCGTTGTTTGTTCTGGTGAGGAAGTTCTCCTGATGGAGGATGTGATAGATGTAAGCAGATTGAGAGTTGTGTTATTTCTGAATGGGAACTAAACAGTATAAAATGCTTACCAAGGTGTCAGTACATTTTGAGTACATGAAAAATCTTCCTGCTGTAGTAAAAATGTTTGTGGTATAAAGAATTGAGAAGAATACGTAAATGTTCTTTCCCTGAGGTTTGTTTTGTGGCTCACTGCTTGCTGCCATGGTTTATGTAAAACTGATCATGTGATCATGTACATTTAGAAGTGTTGCTCATTTGTAATCTTTGCATTCTGGAACTCAAATCTCAGACAGATTGGAGTTAATGTGTATTTAGTGTTTTTCTGATATCGCCTCTTAAATATCTTTATGTAATCCTTATTCTCGAAAAAATAATTTCTTCAAAACATGGCTTCAGATGATGTAGAAACTTTCTGGGATTGAGAGATTATTTTTATGTGTACTATCTATCTTCTTGTGTGTTTATTTTTGCCTTGTACTGTATAGCTTACTTGCTAATATCACAGTATTCATCTGAGATACTGAAAATAGTTACAGTCAAAGACACAAGCTCATCTTGGAAATGGTTACCAGTGACTTTAAGAACCAGCTGCCAGGTTTTCTTGGATGTGATCATTCTTCCATTAAGTGTATTCAAGCCCTCAAATTATATGACCTTACAGATTGTTTACTTTTTGCTTAGATTTCATGCTTGGTAACAGTTTTCATCTGATACCCTGCGCTGTTTTGACATATTCCATTTTTACTTGAGACACTTCTATATAATTATATTTTGTTTCTTTGTAACTTTTAGAGGAAGTAAGATCAGTGAAAATGTAATATATCCCAAAATTGGCAGAACAGGAAATTTTCAAAAACCAAATAAGTAAGTCCTAGTCCCATCTTAATGAACCTATCAGTGATGGTCAGTTTTGTTGGGTGTTATAGGCTGGCATAATTTTTGAGTTGAAGTTTTGTTTTTTACTGTTTTCTATCTTCATCTTGGAGTACAGCTATAAATAATAAAGGTTGAACTTCTTACTCTGGATTTAGCTATTAGTGGCCAGTTTAGGTAAATAACTGAATTCTACTCTATATAGGAAATAAGGGTATTCAGGTGAAGTAGGCAACATTTGAGTATCGCTTTTTTGCCTTGCTGTTGACTAGATGTGTGGACCTGGACAAGTCATGTTGAATCCATTTGCTTCATCTTATAAAGTCCTAACATCAAACACAACCCTGAATATTCCTTCTTATTCTCTCTGTCTTCTTGAGACAGAATTTATGTAGCTCAGTCTCAAGTTCATCATGTATTTGAGGATGGCCTTAAACATCTGGCCCTTGCATTCACCTCCCTAGTGCTGGAATTAGGGATGTTTTATTCCCATGTCCAGTTTATGCTTTACTGGTAAATAAACCCAGAACCATGTATATGCTTGGCAAGCACTCTACCCAGTAAGCCAAATGCCTCTTTATAACTAAGTTAGGAACAGGAAAAAGCCTAGCAGGAGACAAAGGAGAAACTGGATAGTTCTTAAACACAAACCCATATTTACCTGATCCCACCAGCTAAAGATCTGACCATCAAGATTTGGTCATGTCAGATTCTTGAAAATGCTCAGTGCAGTGTTTGCAGGGTGATCTCTTTACTATGTTTTTAGAAGAGCTGCGAATGTGTTTCAGCTTTGACAACAGAGCATGCCTAACAACTGTTGGCAGAGCAGGAGCTGGACCTCAGACTTTGTGATTCTGTGTTGAAGAGGTAGACTTTATCTCTATACAACTAACTAATCAGGGATTAACTACTGTCACAGTATTCGGAGGTCCCTTTGCCTTTCAGAAATGTTACCAATTCTGGACGTTTTTACTCCCAGTGTTCCGACTCTGCACCTTTAACACTCCTCTCTTACATGGACCCCACCCCCATCTCTTCTCTGAGAAACTTCAGAGTGCTGTTGGGCAAGGCTTCAATGGGGTACTCCTTTAATCGGGGTGCAGATTAAATGGTTTTGACTTGAGAATTCTCTCTTGTTTTGATTGAAGTAGCTGTACCAGATGGCAGAGGAAAACTTTCACATGAGGCTTTCATCACAGTAATGGCTTTATGAACATTAACAGCTAGATGAGGAGCCCCAGAATGTCAAGATGCCACCTTTCAACAGTAGACATGTTGATGTGATATGCCAAAGTCATATCCTAGGGAAACCTTAAGATCTTGGTTGCTTTTGCCTGAGAAATTAGAAAAACAAAACTTAGATATGACTAAATTTGAGTGAGGTGAGAATGATGCCCACCCCCAGCTTTAAATTTCTCAACAGGAAGAAATTACTATTAAGGGATATACCTGGCCTCTTTGTTAGAGTTTAAAGTCCTAATCAGACAGATGAGGAATGACGACTGGAGGTCTTTCAGAGATCCTCAGTTTGAGATTGTGGGAATCAGACCACACAGACCACAGACCAGCCTGTGTGGGGAATCTGTTAGACAACTGACATATTACACGTGTGAGAGCTGAATGACCACATGAACTTACCTCTTTCTTCCTACTCCTTTTAATTTTCTCTTGAAGAAATTATCTACACTTGTGTTGTAGCCATCTCCAGTTCAGAGACTTACTCGGCATGAGCCAAGACTGTGCCAATTGAAGGAGCTTTAGGAGCTGCGCCATGTAGCTATTGGCTGTCAGCAATTCCTCTCAGTTAGACTTCCTTAAACTGCACTGGCTTTTTCCTCTGAAACGTGTGGCAGCCTTGGGCCTTATTTATAGTAAAGTCACAAGACTTTAGGGAGGCTGCTTATTTTTTTCATATGTTGCATTTAGAGTTGAAAAACCTGAACTTTGAGTAATCTAGTAGAGTCACATGCCTCTGAAGAACATTTTAAGTTATTTTTGTCTTTACATGACTGTGACTATTGCAGCCTTGACCATTTAAATGAAATGAATGTAAACATCCTCTGAACATATTTTTTATAAAGCACTGTTTTGTTAATTGAAATTAATAGTATAGTTTTTGTGACTATATAATCTTAACATGCTGCCATGTTCTTTATGTTGTAATGATTTAACTATAAAATCAACTTGCTAAATCACTGTGAAATGACTAAAATCTCTTCTGTGTTCAGTAAACTTCATAAAGGAGGAAATGATGATCTTATAATTTGTCACTAAGTCTTGCTGTTTATAAAAATGGGAGGAGGAACAAAGAGGACAGGGCATACTTAGACTGTCAAGAAATGTCACGTGTTGGCAGGGGTTGTGGACTTAGAGCTTAATCAGCTTCCTTGGTGTGTAAGAATATGTCCACCACATCTTATCCAGTGTTAACAGTGGGCACAAATCTTTCCATAGCTTTTTAGTTAAATGATCACCTGAAGATGTGTACGTGCATGTATGCTTCTAAAGTTAGCTACAAACAGGATGTTCTGAATATTCATCTTATGTATGTCTTTAGTTTCTCAAAGTATAGATTACCCTTACTAATCTGTTGTATTTTGTAGTGTTGGGAGTCACAGCCAATGTGTTTGCCTGATAGATAAGCATTTATCCACAGAGTTTTGTGACAGTGCTGTACTCTTTATTTGTTGGAAAGTGTTAGGAGTGGTACAAACTCATTTCAGAAAATGAGTAAATTCAACTTTATTTGGAGGAAGTTTACTATTTTACTGCAGCTTAAAATGGAAATGTTTCTGAGTTTAAACATGGAAGTTTTTATAAATCAAAATTACCAGTCACCACTTAAAAAATACTAACATCAGGGGTAAGTTTTTTGTTTGTTGTTCATTTTGTAAATTATTTGAGACTCATTTAGGAGATGTAGATTAGGTCCTAAGAAAAGAATCCAGAGATCCTAATGTAGCCTTGATCTATGTTAAATCTTAGAGTACTCTGCCTGTGTTACAACACATCACTGCCAAAGTTTTCTTTAAATTAACCAATGTTAGTGAAAATCACTTAAAAATTCCCACTTATGTAACATGGCTATGTAACACGGTAGAAAACACAATAGCCCTTTGTCCGGTTGTCTTTGTCTAATTACATTACATTGATTGTCATTTACTATAAGAAAAATGTTTGTGGAATAAAAAATTACTTAGCTAAGTGCAAGAAATTTCCTTCTTGTATTTTTTTGTAATACAGCTTTGGTTTGATTGTGAGTGGTGAAGACATGATAAGTTAACATAGATTGTTATAGCATTTTATTGGGGAGTACCAAAAATTACAAACACACATGGACATACACATTTAGTGACTGTGTTCAACAAGCTTCTCTAAAAATTTGGAAAGTCTTAAACAAAGAAAATGTATAACAGTGCAATTCTGATCAGTTCCCATTTTGTTATCAGGCTTGAGATGTGACTGAGTGATCATGTGGTAACAACTGGTAGTTCCCCAAATCACTTCTCAGGTTTTTAGTTGATGCAATGGCTTTGAGTATTTTTGTCTTAAACAATGGTTCTGCTGCCTTCCTAACCTGTTTTTGCTCCAGTTTTTTCTTAAAGCAAAACAATGAACTATTAATGTATTATTGAATAAGAAACATTTGTTTTTGTGAGGTAAGGTTCTCATGTAGTCTAGGGTGGCCTGTAACTAGCAGTGTAGCCTCAGGCTAGTCTTGTATTCCTCAGCCTCCTTCCTGTCTGCTCCTCCCCATTGCTGGAACCAGGCCTTGTACCTCACTCATGAAACATTTTGACTGATTTCATTATTTTCCCCTTTTCTGATCAGGCTTTTTCTACTTTGCCAATATGATGTATGATGTAGGAGGGTTTCTAGGTACTCAGGAGCTCTAGATGAGTAGGTTCTCTGCTTACTGAATGGCATTTCTGTTTTCAGCTTATTTGGGGCAGAGTGGGGAATGGGAAACAGTATTGAGGTACATGCAGTGCCTGTGGTTAAAGCAGGCAGTGTTTCTGTGTAAACAGCAGTTGTTTGAGAAAGGCTTTATGTGAAAAAAGAAAAAAAAAGATTCATCCTCTGTGTTCTCAACCAGGGTTGATTACTAATGGGGTGAGTATGTCTATTGGGTCCACAGTCTGTCAAGGCTTTGCAATCTCATGCTGATTTGTAGGGCTGAGCACTCTGTAGTTCTGAGATTCAGAATAGGAATGTTTGTGTTTGGGGCTGCTAAGCATAACTATCTTCATTGCAAGATTTGATACAGAATCCTATGGGGTAAGAGACGGAAACCCTTTTCTTCTTGTGTTAAGTGTTAATAGAGTATCTCTGAAGTTGGATGTGGTAGTCCACATCTGTAATCCCTGAACTATGGAGGCTGAAACAGTAGGATCATGAATTTCTGGCCACTGTAGTTTAAGCTACACAAACATAACCTGAAACCTGGCCTCAAAGAACAGCAACAATTCCTCTTCCCTCATCTGTGGTGATAGAAATCATCCCCAAATGGAGAAACAGCATAAGAAATAGGCAGTTGCTGGGAAGGCAGGTCCAGGCCTTTGTAAACTTGGGAAGGTTATGGTACTAGACATCTGATAAAGTACACTGAATCTTAGATGGAACCTCAAAGTTTATGCTAATGCCATAGGGGCTGACAGTGACCTATTGTGTTTAAATCCAAGTCAGAATTCTAACATCAGGGCAGAGTAGCTGTAGGGGTTTTGATGTTGCTTTACATGTGTCTGTGCAGATGTTTTTGCACTGGGGTGAACAGCTGCTTGCAGAGGTATTCGAGACAGTGTGAGCTCCCTGAACTAAACGTGGCTCCTCTGCAAGAGCAGCAAGTGCTCTTAAACGCTGAGCCATCTTCCTGCTAATACAGCTGCAGGTTCTTGGGAGACTGCTCTCTAGGAAGTTCCAGTGCTGTTGGGAAGCCTTGAGGTGATTCCTGTCAATTTACATTCCATAGTGAGACTGAGCCAGTGATGTAGAATAAGGAATAAGGTGAATCCAAACAAGGTCACAGCCAGGTAAGAGTCAGGGCCTGAGGACCCACAATTGTTTGCTGTGGTAAAGCAACTAAGAAATGAATAATAGCTGAGTAGGATCTGGAACACAGGTCTGTTTTGCCTGTTGTGATGACTCTCACTCTGATCATCTCTAATATTTGAGAACATGTTTAGATGGTCTTTAAAGGAGCTAAGTAGCTGATTTGAGCATGCCTTCACTTCTTTAATTATATGTATGTTTGTGGATATGTGCAATTGAGTGTGGGGGTCAGTGGAGGCCAGAGGTGTCAGATCCCTTTGGAGCTGGAGTTATAGGTGCTTGTGAGCCACCTCACATGGGTGCTTGGAGTTGATCTGAGGCCTTCAGAAAAGCCACTGAGCTTGGGAACACTCTTTGCTGTATGACTTAAGTAATGTACATTTCCTAGGAGCCTCTAAGTCCTCTAGTATATATTTTGAAGGGATAACTAAGTTTTTGGACCTTTTCTTGATCATTTTTCCTGTAGCAGGGGGTTCTTGGGGTGAAATTGAAGATCTCTGTATAGCTCTTTAAATTGTTGAATAAAAATATAAATAATAAATAAGTAATTAAACTTAGGATAGATCCCTGGCCCACACCAGACTAAAAGAACCTTCATCCAGCAATGGATAGAGGCAGAAGCAGAGATCCATAGCTAAGCACCAGGTCGAGTTCTTGGTCCAGCTGAAGAGAGAGAGGAGAGAGGGTATGAGCAAAGGGGTCAGGATCATGAGGAGGAGACCCACAGGGACAGCTGACCTGAGCTATTGGGAGCTCACTGACTGAAATAATTGTTGAGGAACCTTCAGGGAAAGGAACTAAATCCTCCAAAGGTAGACAACTGTCAAATGGTGTTGCCAGTTTGTGGAGCCTCTTGCAGTAGGATCAGACTATGTTCCTGGTGCATGAACTGACATCTATGAGTCCATTTCCTACAGGGAGCCTGTTCCCTACACCTAACCCAGTCATAATACTGGGATGAGGGACTCAGATCTACCTCAACTGGATATGCCAGACTGAACTTGAGACTCCTGGCCCTCTTTGGGAATTGGATGGGGGGTTGGAGTGAGGAGAGGCTGAGGGAGGACTGGGAGGGACTGGGTGGAGGGAAGGACGGGGAGCAGTGGTACCTATGGGGGAAAAAAAAAACTTAATTTTTTTTTTTTTTTTTTTTAAAAAAAGCTTGGACAAGGAACAATTTTATTTAGTGCATGTTGATAGAAAAAACACAAATTTGTTTTGCAAGTTTGATGATAAAGTGGAAAAAAATGCATATAGAAGTAAGTACACTGCATTGAATTCTTTATTGGAAATGGAAGAATACAAAGCATGCAGTGACAAGGGTTTTTAAGAATTTCTGGAAGATTAGAGTAACATTTAATATTCTTCCTGTGAAGCAAGTTAGTTTCCTGTGTTGATATGCATCAATGAAAATCATCAGAAACACATTTACTATAGTACAAAAAATATTTTTTCTTGCTTCAGCAAAACTAATGATAGCTAAAGAATTGGATGATGTTTTTTATCATATTTGTTCATACATTTATTCATGCATTCTTTCATCTATTTATTCTTATGCTGCTAGAGGTAAATCCAGAGCCATGCCAGCCTGTTAAATAAACATTATATCAATGGGACCAGTCCCTTTCCCACACACACAAAGAAACTTACTTAGAACTTGGGTGAGCCTGGGGGGGGAGGAATTGTGGAGCCGGACTGGGAGGAGTGGCGGGAAGGGAAGCTGGTTGGGATGTGTGGGAGAAGAATAAAAACAGTTGGGGACTTTTTGTGAAGGGCTTCAACAGAAGAAAGGGCTAAGAGGGTAATGAAAATGAGTAAAGATACATATGTATGACACTTTCACAGAATAAAAACAGGAAAAAAGCTAAGATGCTGAGTGATGCGATTCACTTGTGATATTCTCTGATGGTTGATTTTTGAATAAGTATTTCTAATTTTTAAAAACGAAAATTCTTTTTGTGAAGGTTGTCTCTTAATATTTTATTTTTAAATCCATGTGTACATATGCATGGTTATGTGTGAGTATGTGCATGTGAATGCAGGAGCCTTTAGAGTTCAGTGAAGGGTGTCCCTCAAGGCTGGAGTCACAGGGAGTTGTGGGCCACAAATGAAGGTGCCAGGAACCAAGCTCTGCAAAAGCTGTGTGTGCAGTCACATAAGAAACAAAAGATTAATACTGAGAAACTAATAATATCCCAGCCCAGTAGAGAATTACATACTTACTACATTTTTGAGATTAATTATAGGATTTCTTCTTCCAAGCCCTCCCATTTAACTTCCCCTGCTCTCTTTCAAATTTATGGTTAATGTTTTTGTTTTTAAAGATTTGTTTTATGGGGCTGGAGAGATGGCTCAGCGGTTAGGAGCACCGTCTGCTCTTCCAGAGGACCCGGGTTCGATTCCCAGCACCCACATGGCAGCTAACAACTGTCTGTAGTTCCAGTTCCAGGCAAAACACCAAGGCAAATAAATAAATAAATAAAGTTTAAAAAAAAAAAAAAGATTTGTTTTATTATGTATACAGTGTCTGCATGTTTGCTTACAGGCCAGAAGAGAGCATCAGATCTTAGCCACCATGTGGTTACTGGGAATTGAACTCAGGACCTCTGGAAAAGCAATCAATGCTCTTAACCTCTGAGCCATCTCTCCAGCCTGATGGTTTCTTATTTTACTAATTGGAATAATATTTTTAATAAAAATGAAAACAAGAAAAATATGGCCGAATGTAACTCTGAATTGAAAAATTTAATGCTCTGTCTGCCTCTAGTTCTGTCCATTCCCTTGCAAAAGCAAAATTAACCACTTCTCCAGAAGTTTTTTAATTTCTAAAGTTTATTATATCGTCTGTTGCTGTGATAAAATAGCATGATCAGTAACAACACAGAGAAGAATTTATTTGGACTTACAATTCCAAAGGGATAAGAGTCCATGATGAGCCAGGTATGGTAGGTAGCACATGCCTTAATCCCAACACGCAGGATGCAGAGGTAGATGGACCTCTGTGCGTACAAGGACACTCAGAGCCATATGGTGAATAGGTCTATATGATGAATTTCAGGCCCTCCAAAACTACATAGTGAAACCCAGTCTCAAAACAAAACATCTATCCTGGTGGCAGAGCTGAAAGTTCACATCTTCAAATGAAAGCCACAGGCAGAGAGCAAATGCAAAATGAGAGTAGGCTTTAAATTCTCAAAGCCCACCTAAACCTCCATCAAACAGCACCACCAACTGGAAACCACTTTATACCAGATCCTATGGGGACATTTCCTATTCAAAGCCCACAATGATAGAATTTATGTGTCACAAAGGGACTCATATAGAACTATATAGCTAAGTATTGCTTTTGGGTAGCTACACAAACAGCACTACAATTGGATTTTAGATGAAGTAGCTAATTTTAGGCCAAAGTAAGTTAGAGGAAATAAGATTTATTTTAGATCAGTTTCCTGGTGGAGGAACATGGTGGCCGCAGCTCTTGTATGTTTGCAGCCTAAATGTGGCCTACATTGTGACAGCAGATGGGAAGCAAATAGAGGACATTAACTAGGACCAGGTTAGTTTCCTGTGTTGATATGCATCAATGAAAATCATCAGAAACACATTTACTATAGTACAAAAAATACTTTTTCTTGCTTCAGCAAAACTAATGATAGCTAAAGAATTGGATGATGTTTTTATCGTATTTGTTCATACATTTATTCATGCATTCTTTCATCTATTTATTCTTAGGCTTATAAGTATTCTTATACCAGTAGGCCCTTTTCCAGTTACCTACTTCCTCCAGCTAGGCCTCACTTCCTAAAGGGTCTATGATCTCCCCAGTTAGCAGCCACAGCTGGGGAATCAGGCATGAGTTTACAGGGGACATTTCACATTCAGACCTTCGCAAACTCGCAGCTTTTGTTAATAAGGTGGTTAGGTTTTCGGAGCCTTAATGGGCTCAGGTGTTTTCTCTGCTTGGAGGCAAAGACAGGCCTAGACAGAACCTGCCACTATTTCTGGAAGAGGCTTGACTGCCTGTGCCCTCAGAGAACTTCAGGGACCAAACAAGGCTGGGAGAGTGGGGGAAACAGTCACTGTCTTGGTCCAGGAGTCTGGGCTGTGGACATGTAATTAAACACTCAAGGTCATTATACCAACATTTTTCTGAACTAAGGGTACTTGAAGTCAGAATTCTGTGGAAATTGTACTTAGACTCAAAGTACCATGAAATAACAGCTGCGACACTGTGAGTTGTATACTGAAGTTTCTGCCCCCAGCCAGGTAATGACAACATTACTATTAAAGTGCCATTCAGTTTGAGCCTTGGAAAGGTTTGCCCACAAGCAGAACATCACTGGTTCATTAAGCCTTCAGTTCCTGAGAAAAGGTTGCAATAATCTACCTCCTGCACCTGGTTTGCTTCCTTTCCACGAGGTCTAAAGTGGATCATGAGTTTTGTTGTCTGTATCTCAGCATTCATTAGCCTTGTGTCCTCTTATCTATTTGTGAAATGAAAACAAAAACAGTTATGAGGTGTTATGTTGAGATGAGGCACTGAGCATCCATCAATTTGCATTTCCCAAGACTCCTTCCTGTGAGAATGCAGTGGTGGGTTTTTTTTGCCACCTTTGCTTTATCTTTGTTGAATTCTATGACACTTGGAGGATGCAGTCACTCTGGCCCTGATGAAAATATACCAATGTTCTGAAGATTCCCAAGCCAATAGCACATGGGAATCTCCTGTGCAAATCAGAAGCCTCTATCTTTCACATCATCTCCAGGAGATCCAATGCCTTTGTCTTCTGATGACACCTCCACTCGTGCACGTAATTCCATACAGACACATCTACACATAATTAAAAATAAATCTTTGGGGGCTGAAGAGATGGGTCAGCGGTTAAGAGCACTGACTGTTCTTCCGGAGGACCTGAGTTTGATTCCCAGTGTCCACATGGCAGCTAACAACTGTCTGTAATTCCAAGATCTGACACCCTTACACAGTTATAACAAAATGTGACAATTATTTTATCATGTTCAGTATAGCATCTCAAAGAATTAGAACAAATATTCCTGGGTGATAAACATATGTTTCCAAGGGGTAGCCTTGGCAACCAAAGCACAATTTCTCAGAAATAGCTGCTGAGGTAAGAAAGGGAGGCCAGTAGTAACTGCTGGGCATATACCCAAAGGATACTCCACCATACCACAATGACATTTGCACAACTATGTTAATAGAAGTATTATTTGTAATAGAAACTGGAAACAACCTAGATGTCCCTCAACTGAAGAATGGAAAACAAAATGTGGTACATTTACACAGGAGTATTACTCAGCTATTAAAAAACAATGACATCAGGATATTTGCAGTCAAATGGATGGAACTTGAAAGATAACCCTGAGTGAAATAACTAGACCCAGAAAGACAAACATGATTGGTGCCTACCACAGCTGTCATCAGAGAGGCTTCATCCAGCAACTGATGGGAACAGGTGCAGAGACCTGCACCTTAGACGGAGCTTGAGGAATGCTTCAGGAGAGGGAGCAAGAACTGTGGGACTACTCTGATGTCAAGGATACCACAAGAAAACTCACAGAACCAACTAACCTGGGCTCACAGGTTCACAGAGACTGAACGGACAACCAGGGCACCTGTAAGGGACTGACCTAGGCCCTCTGTATACATGTTACAGTTGGTTAACTTGGTCTTCATGTGGGGCTCCTAGCAGTGAGAATGGGGCCCTGTCTCTGACTCTGTTATCTGCTTTTGGGACCCGTCCTCTTACTGAATTGCCTTGTCCAGCCTAAATAAAAAAGGAGGTGCCAAGTCTCACTACAACTTGATAGCTGTTTGATATGCAGGGGAAGCCAGCCCTTTTCTGAAGAGAAACAGGAGGAGGTGTGGGTGGGTAGGAGGTGACATGGAAGGGGGACTGGGAAGAGGGGAAGCTTTGGTTCAGGTGTAAAATTAAGAAAATAAAGACATCAAAAGAAAGGGAGGCCAAACATTAGTGATGAATCATTCCAAGACATTCTGAGGAAGTCATAAACTAAGCCTTTATTGAGCTTTGGGAGTCATTCTTATGCTGTTAGCAGTGAGGAATGGTCATTCACCTAGTCATTCATCAAGCATTCTGTTTGGATAAAGCCAAACTTTGAAGCCATTCAGGGAAGCTCTTCTGTGACTATTTACTAAATCTTGTTATTTGGAACATTCGGAAGAATGAGGGGAAAATATGTGAATCATCCACACTTCCGAAAAAGACTAGTGAGGCATGTTACAAACCCAGAGACAACTTGGCCAGGAAGTCACCTTTAAGGTCACTTGAGAAGGCTGAGCCACCTGTTGGAACATGAGCATGGCCCCATAGTGAAGTAGGAGTGACAGGCTCTGTGGGGCTTCCCCGTGTGCCATGGGGAGACATACTTAGCCAGCTACTGAGAAATCCTATAGTAGGGATGAAGTGTGGCCCAGGTGATGTGATAATAATGGTGTCAGGTGCAAAATGTGTGTTGAGGGTTATATTTAAAGGAGTGTGCATGTAATAGAACAAAAAATCCACTAGTATGTTTTGGTACATTAAATAAATGTAAGATACTATGTTATGTAGGATGTTTGTATGCAGATGTGCGGGTAGGTATAGGTATACATGTGTGCCTATGGTATGAAGAGCAGAGGTTGACACCAGCTGTCTTTTTTGGCCACACCCACTTTATAAATGATGGCAGTCTTGCACTGGAACTCAGAGCTGATTTGTTAAGGGTGCCTTGCTGATTTGTTCTTAGGATACTGTTTCCACCAACAGGCTGTCTGTGGTTGTGTGCTCATCCCACATTTATATGAGTGTTGGGGATCCAAATTCTGGTTCTCAGCCTTACCTACCATAGCTTTCACCACTGAACCATCTTCTCAGCCACGCTGTAGAGTTTGTTTAGGAAAATATAGAGAACTATAAAGGAAAAGGCTAAAAAACAACACAAGAACCCAACAGTAGGGCATGAGTACTGACTGGGCAGAGAAATGAACGGGGAGTCATGAAAATGATTGGTCTGGTAAAGTAGTGTGGCAAGGAGGGTTTTTACTTCCTTCTGATTTTTGTTTGACAATAATTTCTTTTAAACTTTAAGGGGGATATATATATGTGAAAGAGAGTTATGATCTACGGAGAAATTCTAGAAATTTACATTGTAATTTCAAAAGTGTTAAACGCACATTGTGGGTTTTCTTCTGATTAATTAAAATTTATAGTTAGTAAAATTAATAGTGTGTGTTGTATATTATGTGCATCAGTGTTTATCGTTTCCAGCTAAGCCAGAAGAAGGAGTCAGAATCCTTATAACTGAAAAGGAAAGCTACTTAATATGGGTGCTGGGACCTTAACCCAGGTCTGCTTTAAAAGCAGCATGTGTGCTCTTAAATGCCAGCCCTTCTCTCCAGCCACTTGGGAGTATTTTTGTTCTTAAACAAACAAAAAACTTTCTTTTATTTATATTTATTCTTTGTATCTTTCATATCCTGCAGCTCCATCCCATTCATTTCCCCATCCCTTCATATCCACCCTCTGCCATTGCAACCTCCCTCACCCCCAAAATATAATAAAATTTAAGGGGAAAAAAAGGAAAAATCTCATTATAGTGTCTACTCAGTGAGTCACGCAGTAAACCTCATTTGTCATTATATATTTATGTGCAAGTGTTCATTGCAAAGGGTCATTGGTCTGGTTAGAGGCCTCTGGTTTCTATTATACCAGCAATGCTGGGCCCTCGCTGGGGCTCCTTTTGGATATCCTGTTGTTGCCCTGTGTCATGGAGATTCTGTAGCTTTGGGTCTGCAGGACCAACACCTTCACATGGGCCTACAGATCATAAATGGGGTGGATGTTGGGGTGAGCCAATTCATAACACTTGTTTTGGGCCTGGGTAGTTTCAGAGTTGGTCAGCCTGCCAGGCACTCCATCCCCCACCCCGCTGTCACCATCAGGGTGATCTCTCCAGCCTTACCGCAGCTGGTTCACCCCTTGAAATGATGAGCCAGGGGTGAGGCCAGTTCTGCTTTCTCACCCTCAGGGTCAGCTGCCTCACACCTGCACCATCAGGGCCAGCTCTGCTGTGTTGCTCAGGCGAGGTTTAGGTAGCATGCAGCTGGTGAGAGGCAGGGACAGCTCTTCTCCTCCTGTGATCTCAGGGCCAGCTCTCCCAACCTGCCATAGGTGATGAGAGGCAGGAAGTGGGGTAGGGGGGGCTGGAGGTGGAGGGGGGGCAGGTCGAGGGGTCCAGAAATGGATAGGGCATCTCTCCCCCACCCATACTATCATATGGAAGATGAGGGGCTGAGCCAGATCTTCTGTGCTCACCTGCTCAGGATGGTTCAGCTGCTCCCAATAGGATCAGCTCTACTGCGCTGCCCTGGCAAGGTGCAAAGCCTACTTTGCTAAGTGCTAGAGTGGTAAGGAGGTGGTCCAGCTCCCATGCACACTACAGGTGGCAGGGGCAAGGAAGGAGGGCATCTTTCCCTCACTCTCATCAGCACACGGAAAACTAGGGAGGTGGTACCAACTGTACAGTTCTCATGGCCTCAGGGCTGGCTGACCCACATCTCTGTCCACAGTGCTCCATGGTGAGATGCAGGGCCCATTCTCCTGAGTGCTGGAACTGGTGAGAAGTTATACTTTTGTTATTAAAAACAAGACCTAAAAGCCTCTGCATTCCATCAGGTAACTAGAGTATAAATGACTCAATATCTTATTGTGTTCTTTTAGTTTATTCTATGTCTTAGGATGACAAAGTCATATTTATTACCAGTGTACGTCAAGTTCATATGGGCTTCTGTTGCGTCTGTGAGGAAAGTGTCTTGGAGAAAAGTTGCGTAATAAAAGGGTCTATCTGTGCTATTTTTAAAGACCTAATACTTTGCCTGGGCTGCATTCTGAAAATATTAACTTTGTACATGAAGGAGAGATGTTTGAAAAGGGTATGAGAGGGCAACTGGGGAGGACTAAGAAGAAGGGTATATTGATCTTCTGAGAGGTTTGTCACTGAGCTGGGTTTACTAAGAAAGGAAGCAGATAGACTAGAGGTGTGGCTCAGCAGGAGATTGGGTGGGGGTGGAGGGAGTAGACATGGGAGGGAGAGAGGGAGGGGGAGAGAGAGGAGAGGGAATAGCTAAGAAGAAAGCAGAGCTGTGAGCTATAGAGTGGGTATTGGGCGTTGAGAACAGCGCTGCCTGTAGTTTTGCAGGGCAAAGAAAACACTGTGTATGAAGAAAGTTTATTAAGTGTGTCTGGGCCGTAAAGATTTTTTTTCTAAGGTAGTCTGTTAGCATCCTAGTCATCACTGAGGTAACGATACTGCTGTCACACTTTTGGTACTTTACGATGAAGCAAGATTTTTTTTTTTTTCTTCTCATCTTTGGCACAGAGGAGAAGTCACAAAATTGGCTGCAGTGAGAACGGATGAAGCCAGTCAGCAGTGCTAGACAAGAGAGGGACAGTTTCTCCAAAATAAAATGACTCAAACTCAGAATCCACACTGTGGTGATATATTGTATATTTAATAAAATCAGTCTGGAACAATATATCACCACACCACACTTCTGTCACTTATTACTACAAAGCATAAGGAGATTTTCAGAAGTTTCTTCTCAAAGGGATACTCAGCTCCCAGTCCAGATCCACAAATTGCATGTGATTGCAAGGCCTATGATTGAGACATGAAAATTATATAGCAAGTAGTGGCAAGCTGAGTCCACTGGGACACACACACTCACCACACTCTAATGCTCAATCAAGAGGCTTCGCTAAAACGTGTGTGACTTCCACACTAGTCAATTTCTTCAGACACCTTATTAACATGGCCAGCAGAAAGATATACTTGGCTCTAGGATTTCTTGCATTTTTATGGGCTAACTTGGGTGCTCAAAAGAAAAAAAAGCAGGAACCACAATGCAGATTGATGGCCAAGTTTAATTTGACTGGATATGTAGATGCCAAAAACCATTCACTTGTTATTGCAGGCCTGTTTCCTATTCACTCCAGGATCATTCCAGTAGATGAAGCTATTTTGGAGCCTGTATCACCGATATGCGAAGGGTAAGCCACTATTTAGTCTTCTTTCTTGTTAATTCAGGTGGTGAGGGAGGAGTGATGGTCCTGGGGCTTGGGTCTCTAGCTGCAGTCTTGATGCTGAATAGAATGGTTGTTCCTAACAGAGTGCTTTGTGATTCAGCAGTAGCAGCAGTAGCAGCAGCAGCATGTATGAGCTCGTCAGATATATAGAGTTAAGGGCTGCATCCCAGACTTGCAGAATGAGAAGCTATGCTTTGAGAAGACTCTTGTCAGTTCATGTGCACACTGAGGACTGAAAAGCACAGATGCAGGATTATGTGGCAATGCATCTTTACTGTTAACTAGCAAAGACTAAAACTCTCTTCAAGAGAAGCACACTGCTAGGGAGCATTGATTTATATGAGCAAGGCCTTCCTTGTTGGAAGGCTTCTACCCTCAGTGTTTGCACCTCCATCTTGCCTCCTCAGGAAGTAAGATCCATGCCTGATGCTAGAATTTGCCAATAATCAGTTGTGGGAAATGCAAAACATGGATAAGACAAGTATCTGTACATAATACACACACACATACACACACACACAGACACACACTTTAGTATGCAAATAATGCTGCAAATTGAAAGCAAAGCAAATTACCAACAACTTATTGTTATCAGAAAGCAACTTTTTCTATTTTTCTGTCTTATATCTTGACCTTCTTTTACACACACACACACACACACACACACAGAGTAGTAACTAACACAAACACAGTTTTAGCTGGACCTTTTACCTAAGACACTAGGCATTTCCATGAACCTTCATAGCCATTAGAGTTGTCAGTGCATATTGCAAACATTTAGCAGTTTCTGACAACCTCACAACTTCTTCCTTTAAAATGTTTCATGCTCTGTATTTGAGGTGTTCTTGTGTGAAGAGTAATAATCATCTCTATTCCTTCAAAACTATAAAAGTTTACAATGAATCCCTTCCTCAAGCCTGGGACTATTTTTCACTCTTACAGTGAGGCAGAGGAAAAGGAGGAAGAAGACAAGAAATTTTACTTACAAATAGATTATTATAGGGTCGAATTTTCTTTGTCACAGGAGTTTTTACTTCTTTGATTCCCAGTCACCTGAAATGAAAACTCACAGTTCACTGTAACTGAACAGATTGGAATTTTATTAATGGAAGTACTTAGCTTGTTCTCCAGCCCTCATTGGAACCTCTGAAAGTTTCTCTCCCAGCAATGTTAGATGGTAAAGATAACACACAGATTTTAATGTAAATTTTCCTATCTTAAAAGTAATGTTATAGCTGAAAAACAGTGAAGATATGTCCTACTTAAAATAATTGCCTAATTATGGTTATTTAGAGACCTGTGTAAAAATTGAAATTAGGATTTGAGTGGGTATTATCCTAGTCTTACAATGTTAAAAATCATATCTTTAAAATTAGATCTTTATGATTATTTTCCACAAGTATCTGCCAATAGTTCCTTCTATTTATCCAACCCCAGTGTCCTCCAAGCCTCTTAGAATTTTTTCCATGAGATTCAACTTTTCCTTTCAACAGTCTATGTGCTGTTCAGAACCCAGGATCAAACTAAGCAATATTAGTTTTGCCTTTTGAATTGTAAACTTTAACTAACTGATTCAGAACCCCAACTTGGGGTTTAGAGAAATTTCATTCCGAAGTAAACAACTTTAATGTAATGCTAATTTCAGCTGTCCATCTGTTAAAAGTAAACAGGAAGAATTTGTATTATTTTGAAATCGTTCCTTGGAATAGAGGAAAATAATAAAATAGAGAAGAATATTTAAGCTTTTTTGATAGTCATAAAAAGAAGATTTACATATTATGAAATATTGTGAGCCTCATAATAAAAATTAATGAATGAGGGAAGATTTACCCAAATTCCATCTTTTTAGCAATTATCCTGTGATGATTTGAAATGATTTTCCTGTTAATCCTTAAAATACCTCACATGCAGCTTTAATCATAGAAACTGTTCATATAGCCTGCTCATTCACAATTGTTTTCTCATGACTATCATTTCTTGGATAATTGTTTTGTAATGATGAAAAATATCCTCATGCAATTGATGTTCCATCAGTGGATATATTAGTTAGCTTTAGTTTTCAGTTGTGTAATAATCTCTGGGGGCTGGAGCGATGCTTCATTAGTTAAGAATATTGTTTGCTTTTCCAGAGGACCTGGGTTCAATTCCTGCTACCATATGGGCTCTCACAACTGTCTGTAAGTCTAGCTCCAGGGATCTGTCATTTTCACACAAATATACATGCAAGTAAAAACCAGTAAGATAAACAAATAATTAAAAAAAAAAAAAAACCTGTTCTGCCCTTTGAGATAGCTTTCTTTCTATGGTAAGAGTTGCTTTCTTAGCTAACTTCTCAATGGTGGAGTTACTGGTTTAAAGCCGGCAAATTATTTTTCTAGCTTTTGAAGTGAATTTTTAATCTTACTTAAAAAAGTTATTGCTACATTTATTTAAAAAGTTTGATGATGTTATCATTGTTAATCTGGAAACAGCAACATGGGCTGGTGTGACATTCTGTGCTGTGGTGTCTGTTGCCCAGTACAATCCTTCCCTGTGCTTTCTCCTTTAATCATCTTTCCAGTTCCTTCATACTAACTAAGATGCTCCCCCAGCGTAGAACCTTGACTCATACTCTCCTTCTCTTTGACGATCTGTCTTCAGGTTTCCATGTTGTCTTTGATGCTTCAGCACCGCTGTGAGTTCCTCCAGGGCTGGGTGTCCATTTCATCCTCATCTACTCGGATAGCTGCTTGTACTGTTTTGTGTAGACAGTTTTCCTGTCCCCAAACCACTCTCAAATAATTGCTCAGAAACTTAATATTACTTATAAATGCTTGGCCATTCATTCAGGGTTGTTACTAGCTAACTCTTAACACTTGAAATTAACTCGTATTTCTATTTATGCTTTGTCTTGTGGCTCGTGGCTTGTTACCTCATTTTTACATATTCTACTTTCTTAGCAGCTGGCTGGTGTCTCCTATTTTACCTGCCCTCTTCCCAAAATTCTCCTAGTCTAGTAGCCCACCTACACTTCCTGCCTGACTGTTGGCCAAGCAGTGTTTTATGTTATTTTATTTATTTAAAAAGTGTTTCCCCCATGTATCTCCCTGCTTGCCCTCCTCCCAATCCCTCCCAGTCCCTCCCAGTCCCTCTCAGTCCTTCTTCAGCTTTCCCCCACTTCATTCCCCCATTCATTCCTCAAGAATAGCAAGGAGTCCCAAGATGGGCCAGTTCATTCTATCATATCCATTTGAGATAGGTCTGATTCCCTCATCCCAATATTAGGACTGGGTTAGGTGTTCCTCTGTAGGGAATGGGCTCCAAGGTGCCAGTTTCTGTACAGGAACATAGTCTGATCCTACCCCATGAGCTTCTATATACTGCCCATACCTTTTGAGTCTTGTCTACCTCTGGAGGGTTTAGTTCCTTTTCCTGATGATTCCCTAGTGGCTGTTTTTGATTCAGTGAACTCCCCAGAGCTCCAGCCAGCCATCTCCATGGGACTCCTCCTCATAATCCATATCCTTTGCTGTTAAAAACTCTTCCCCCTCTCTTTCTCTTTAGCTGTACTAGAAGATGGACTTTGTGCTTAGCTATGGATCTCTGCTTCTGCCTCTATTCTTTGCTGGATGTAGGTTCTATAATAACACTTAGGGTGGTCATTCATTTGATTATAGGGGAAGTCCTGTTTAGGCACCCTCTTCACTATTGGTTGGAGACTTAGCCAGGGACATCCTGTGAGTTCTTGGAGGTTTCCATAGCATCAGCCTCTTCCCAACCCCACATTGGCTTCCTCTATCAAGATATCCATCTCCTTTTTTCTCCCTCTCCCTCTTTGCTGCTCCTCTCACTCAACCATCTCCTTCTCTCATGATTTGTTCTCACCTTTCCTTGGTTGCTACCCATTATAATTCCAATTTGCTAAGGAGATCTTCTCTATTTTCTCTTCCTGGGGGGATCCTTGTATGAGACTCTTATGTTCCTTCTGATCTCAAGCTGTTCAGGGGTTGTGGTTTGCAGCTTGGGTATTCTTTACTTTTTGTCTAAAATCTACTTATTAGTGAGTACATCCCCTGCCTATCTTTCTGGGCCTTGATACCTCACTCAGGAGAATATTCTCCAAATCCATCCATTTGCCTGCAAATATTTTAGAATGTCATTTTTTTAACTGCTGAGTAATACTCCATTGTGTAAATGTACCACAGTTTGTTAATCCATTCTTCAGTTGAGGGACATCTAGGTTGTTTCCAGGTTCTTGCTATTATAAATAATGCTGCTATAAATATGGCTGAGCTAATGCCTTTGGGGTAAGAATGTGCAACCTTTGGGTATATGCCAAATAGTGATATTGCTAGATCATTGAGGAGATTGATTCCCAGTTTTCTGAGAAACCACCATAAAGCTTTCCAAGTGGCTGAACAAGCTTACACTCCCACCAACAATGGAGGAGTGTTCATTCCCCTTGCTCTGCATCCTCTCCAGCATAGGCTGTCATCTGTGTTTTTGATCTTAGCCATTCTGACAGGTGTATGGTAGTATCTCAAATTTGTTTTAATTTGCATTTCTCTGATGGCTGAAGATGTTGAGCAAATTTTTAAGTGCCTTTTAGCCATTTGTAATTCTTCTCCCAAGAATTCCCTTTTTAGCTCTGAACCCCATTTTTAATTCAATTATTTGAGTTTGGGGGCTCCAGTTTCTTGAGTTCTCTATATATATTAGAGATCAGTCCTCTGTCAGATGTATGGTTGGCAAAGATCTTTAGCATTCTGTAGGTTGTTGGTTTGTTTTCTCTGTTTCAGGAGGTCCCATTTATTAATTGTTGTTCTTAGTGTCTGTGCTACTGGTGTTATATTTAGGAAGTGGTCACCTGTGCCAATGCGTTTAAGGATATTCCTCACTTTCTTTTTTATCAAATTCAGTGTATCTGGGTTTATGTTGAGGTCTTTCTTTGATCCACTTGGATTTGAGTTTTGTGCAGGGTGAGAAATATGAATTTATTTGCATTCTTCTACAATCTAGTTATGCCAGTTGAAGATACTATCTTTTTTCTATTGCATATTTTTGGCTTCTTTGTTAAACATCAGGTGTTCATAGGTATGTGGGTTAAGTTTGGAGTCTTCATCCATTCCATTGTCTGTTTTTATGCCAGTACCAGGATGTTTTTATTATTGTAGCTCTATAGTATAGCTTGAAGTCAGTGATGGTGATGCCTCCTGAGGTTCTTTTGTTGAGCAAAATTGTTTTGGCAACCATGGCTTTCCTATTATTCCAAATGAAATTGAGTATTGTTCTTTCAAGGTCTGTAAAAACTTGTATTGAGATTTTGATGAGTATTGCATTGAGTCTGTAGATTGCTTTTGGTAAGATTGTCATTTTTATTATGTTGATCCTACCTATCCAGGAGCATGGGAGATATTTCTGTTTTCTGATATTCTCTTCAATATCTTTCTTCAGTGACTAAAAGATTTTGTCGAACAGGTTTGCTACTTCTTTGGCTAGAGTTATGCCAAGATATTTATGCTATTTTCAGGATTATAAAGGGTGACATTTCTCTTATTGCTTTTTTAGCCCTTTTATCCTTAGTGTATAGGAAGGCTATTGATTTTTTTAGTTAATTTTGTACCCTGCTACATTACTGAAGGTGTTTATCAGCTGTAGGAGTTCCCTAGTAGACTTGGAGGGTCAGTTATGTACACTGTCATACAATCTGCAAATAGAGATACTTTGACTTCTTCCTTTCCAGTTTATATCCCCTTAATCTCCTTTTGTTCTCTTACTGCTTTAGCTGAAACTTCAAGAACTATATTGAATAGATAAGGGGAGAAAGGACAGCTTTGTCTTGTTCCTAGTTTTAGTCGAATTGCTTTGAATTTTTCTTCATTTAATTTGATATTGGCTGTTTGCTTGTTGTAAATTGCCTTTATTATATTTAGGTATTTTCCCTGTATTCCTGATCTCTCCAGGACTTTTCTCATGAAGGAGTGTTGGATTTTCTCAAAGGCTTTTCCAGCATACAAGGAGATGATCATTTTTTTTCTTTGAGTTTATTTATATGATGTATAACATTCACAGTTTTTCGTATGTTGAACCATTCCTTCATCTTTAGGATGAAGCCTACTTGATTGTGGTAGATAATTTTTTTTGATATGAGTATTTTTGTATCAATGCTGATGAGAGGGATTGGTCTCTTTCTTTGTTGCATCTTTGAGTGGTTAGGGATCAGGGTGCCTGTAGCATAAAAATGGTTTGACATTGTTTTGTCTGTTTTTATTCCTTCAGTTTCTATTGTATGGAACAGTTTGAACAGTATTGGTATTAGTTCTTCTTTGAATGTCTCGTAGAATTCTGCACTGAAACCATCTGGCCCTGGGCTTTTTTTTTTTTTTTTTTTTTTTTTTTTTTTTTTTTTTTTTTTTTTTTTTTTTTTTTTTTTTTTTTTTTGCTTGGGAGACTTTTAATAACAGTTTCAATTTCCTTGGGGGTTATAGGTCTGTTTATATCATTTATCTGGTCTCGGTTTAATTTTGGTAAGTGTTAACTGTCCAGAAAGATGTCCATTTCTTTTAAATTTTTCCATTTTAGTGGAGTATATCTTTTCAAAGTATGACCTGATAATTCTCTGGATCTCCTGGGTGCCTGTTGTTATGTCTCTCCTTACATTTCTGATTCTGTTAATTTGGATACTCTCTCTCTGCTTTTTGGTTAATGTGGATAAGGGTTTAACTATCTTGTTGACTTTCTCAAAGAAGCAACTCTTTGATTCATTGATTTTTTTTTGTATTGTTCTCTTTGTTTCTTTGGCAACCATGGCTTTCCTATTATTCCAAATGAAATTGAGTATTGTTCTTTCAAGGTCTGTAAATTGATTTCAACCCTAAGTTTGATTATTTCCTGCCCTCTACTCCTTCTAGGTGAGTTTTATTCTAATTGTTCTACAGCCTCCAGCTGTTCTGTTAAGTCTCTTGTCTGAGATTTATCTTGGTTTTTCATATAGGCATCTAGTGCTATGAATTTTCCTCTTAAGACTGCTTTCATTGTGTCCCATAAGTTTGCATATGTTGTAGATTCCTAGATTAAATTCTAGGAAGACGTTGATTTCTTTCTTAACTTCTTTTTTGATCCAGAGATGGTTCAATTGAGAGATGTTCAGTTTCCATGAATTTGTATGCTGTCTGTGATTTTTGTTGTTGTTGGTGGTCTGATAGGATACAAGGAGTTATTCCCATTTTTTTGTATCTATTGATATTTGCTTTATGATCAAAGTATGTGGTCAATTTTAGAGAAAGCTCCATGGGGTTCTGAGAAATATATATATTCCTTTGTGTTATATATATTCCATTCTTGTTAGCTAGCTGCTCAGGGGTTGTGGATTGTATCCGGCTATCCTTTGCTTTGCACCTAAGATTCACTTATGAGTAAGAACATACTATTTGTCTTTCTGGGTCTGTGCTACCTGTTACCTCAGAATTTTTTTTTTTTAATTTTTTGTTGTTGCTCTATTCATTTTCCTGAAAGTTTCAGGAAGGCATTGTGTTTTAAACTGTTGAGTAGTATTTCATTGTGTAAATGTACCATATTTTTTCTATCCATTCTTGGATTGTAGGGCATATAGGTTGTTTCCAGGTTCTAGCTATTATAAATAATGCTACTATAAATATAGTTGAGTAAATGTCCTTGTAGTATGAATGCACATCCTTTGGGTATATGTGCATAAGTGGTATTATTGGATCATGTGGTAGATTGATTCCCAGTTTTCTGAGAAACCTCCATACTGCTTTCCAAAGTGGCTGTATAAGTTTACACTCCCACCAACAATGGATTAGTGTGCCCCTTACTCAACATCACCTTCAGTGTAAGCTTTCATCAGTGTGCAACACTGACAGGTATGTAAAATGGCATCTTGGAGTTATTTTGATTTGAATTTCCCTGATGGCTAAGGATGTTGAGCAATTCTTTAAGTAGCTTTTGGCTATTTGAAGTTCTTCTATTGAGAATTTCCTATTTAATCTGGACCCCATTTTTAAGATGGATTATTTGGTTTTTGACCTCTCATTTCTTGAGTTCTCTATATATTTTAGAGATCAGACCTCAGTCAGATATACAGTTGTTGAAGATCTTTTTCCATTCTGTAGGCTGTTATTTTGTCTTCTTAACCATGCCCTTTGCCTTAGAGAACTTTCTCAGGTTTTATATGGAAATTTGTGCCCCACAGTGGACACCATAGGTAGGTAGTGTTTTCCTGTTTTGAAGCCAGTCTCAATCACTCAGAGACGTAATATTACCTTTAAACACTTGGCCATTAGTTTAGGCTTGTTGCTAGTTAATTATTACACTTTAAGTTAACACATATTTTTATTTATGCTTTGCATGTGGCTCATGGCTTGTTATCTCATTTTTACACTTCAGTGGCTGGCTGGCATCCTCTGTCTCCTACTCTTCTCTTTCTTTTCCAAGAATTGTCCTACTCTGGTTACCTCACCTATACTTACTGCTTGGCTATTGGTCAGTGTTTATTAAACCAATTTGAGTGACAACATCTTTACAGTATACAAGAACACTATCTTACAGCCATCTTGTGTTGTGACTGGCTATAAGAATAAGTACAATGCTTATTCTTTTTTTTTTTTTTTAAACTTTATTTTATTTATTTATTTGCCTTGGTGTTTGCCTGGAACTGGAACTACAGACAGTTGTTAGCTGCCATGTGGGTGCTGGGAATCCAACCCGGGTCCTCTGGAAGAGCAGACGGTGCTCTTAACCGCTGAGCCATCTCTCCAGCCCCCACAGTGCTTATTCTTAAACTGTTGTGTTATACTTTCTTGAGAAACCAAAGAACTACCTCCTATATGAAAATTCAATCAAAGTAACATGGAAGAAAATTTCAATGTTCTAAAAAGGTTATTTGTTGTTGAGTGTTTTTTTAAATTATAAGACTTATTTATTTTTATGTATGAATGTTTTGCATATGTATATATATGTGTACATATATATATATATATTGCACCATGCACATGCTTGGAGCCTGTGGAGGCCAGAGTTGGATATCAGATCCTCTAGAACTAGAGTTATGGATGACTGTGAACCTCCATGTGGGTGCTGGGAATTAAACCTGGATACTCTGAAAAGCAACAGTGCCCTTACATGCTGAGTCATATCTTCAGCTTCCTGTTGATAGATATTTAATTAAAAAATTACTGAAAAAAAGACAAAGTTAAATATCTATAGAAGATCTTCAGGCATAAAATCATGTTGAAGTATTTGCATTTAGTAAGTAAAAATATGCTTTAACAATGAGGAGAGAAAGAAGAAAATAGAAGAGTTAGTTGTTATATGTAGAAAGAATTAATGAAATATAGTATTGAACTGAAATAGCAATTTTAATGGCTAGAGAATTGAAAGGTTAATGTATCCTATTTCTGTTTATATGTGAGAAACAATAAAATCCTTCAGTATTAAAAACCTCAAAAGAAGGTTTATGCAAGTGGAGTTGCATTACACACAATTTTTGTAATGCTTTTCTGCATCCCTGTTTTAAGTGTCTTAATGTGTTTTAATGGGTCCTCCCCACCGCAGACAAGGTTTCTTTGTATAACAGCCTTGGCTGTCCTCAAACTCACTCTGTAGACCAGGCTGGCTTGGAACACACACAAATTTACTTGCCTCTCTCTCCTGAGTGCTGAGATTAAAGGTGTGCTCCATCACTGCCTAGCTTATTTTATTAGTTTTTTTAATTGTATAAAAATAAATTATTTTATATTATTTATTTGTTTGTTTTTACATCCTGACCACAGTTTTGTCTCCATCCTCTCTTCTTAGCCTCCCCACTACCTTCTCATCCGCTCCTATTTCTCCTTGTTCTCTTCAGAAAAGGGCAAGGCCTCCCATAAATATCAGCTAGCCATGGTATGTCAAGGTGCAATAAGACTAGGCACCTCCTTTCCTATTATGGCTGGACTAGGCAACCCAGTAGGAAGAATACAGTCCCCAAAGCAGGCAACAGAGTTAAAGACAGCCCTACTTCCACTGTTAGGAGTCCTACAAGAAGACAAAGCTACACAACTGGAATGTAAATGCAGAGGGCCTACTGAATCCTGTAAGACAGATTGCTGGTTCAGTCTCTGTGAGCCACTGTGAGCCTGGATCAGTTGATTCTGTGGGTTTTGCTTGTGGTGTCTTGACCCCTCTGGCTCCTATAATCCTTCTTCCTCCTCTTCAATTGAATTGATTGAGCTCTGCCTAATATTTGACCATGGGTTTCTGCATATGTTTCCATCAGTTGCTGGGTGAAGCCTCTCTGATGACAGTTGGGTTAGGGACCAATCTGTTCTTCTGACTGCTTTTATGTATTTTAGTGATTTTTAAAATAATATTATTAATGTTCAGAAGAACATTGACCATGTAAGAAGAAGAATCATGTGACCCCAGAGACTTAGAATGAGAGGGGAAAAGAGGGACTGGTGATGAAGAGAATTCTGACTAGAACAACATTTTTGTGACAAATAGATAATTGGTCATTGAGAAAATCACAACACACACACACACACACACACACCCACACACACTGCAAAAAAAGATTCAAAAGTTTGCTTCCCAAGAATACTAATCATTAGTGAATATGAGAATATGATTCACTTGAGTATTTTATGATTATAATGTCAGGAGAGCAGATGACTAAGGTACCTGCTGCTGCTTTAGCAAAATGTTGTAATCACTCATGTAACTAAAGCTCCTTCCTGGAAAAGCACCCCACCCTCACCCTCACCCCTTCCTCCACCCCCAGTGTCCAGTGTCTCACAAAAGCTTTTCCTTCCCAGGTTTAACTTCCGGGGCTTCCGCTGGATGAAAACCATGATCCACACCATCAAGGAGATTAACGAGAGGAGCGACATTTTGCCCAACCACACTCTGGGCTATCAGATCTTTGATAGCTGCTATACCATCACCAAAGCAATGGAATCATCTTTGGTGTTTCTTACTGGGCAGGAAGAATTCCAGCCCAATTATAGAAACAGCACTGGATCAATTCTGGCAGCAATGGTTGGAGCAGGGGGATCATCCTTATCAGTTGCAGCTTCAAGAATTCTGGGGTTGTATTACCTGCCTCAGGTATCTCAAAACACTGTGCCGAGAACTTTCTCGCAAAGAAATAGAATTGGGAGCTAGATAGATGGCTAAGAGGTTAAGAGAACTTGCTGTTCTTGCAGAGGACCTAGATTCAGTCCTCGAGACTCTTGGTGGTTCACAACCATCTGAAACTCCAGTTTCAGGGATCTGAAGCTCTCTTTTGGCCTTCACGGGCTGCTGTATTCATGTACTGCACATAAACGCTCGCAAGCACATGTATGCACTAAAATGGTGGATCACACTCTTTAATCCCATCTCTTGGGGATGGGAAGGCAGAGGCAGGTAGATCTGTGAGGCTCATGTGGTCCACAGGGCTAGTTCTCAGACAACCAGGGTTACACAAAGAAGCACTGTCTTGAAAAATAAACAAAAAGATTGAAAGAAATACAAACAGTGTGTAGACATTTATAAGAAGTACAGAAGAGGTTGAGATAAGCTACAGAGACATCCTAGGATGGGTGTGTCAGCATTCTGAGTGACTCTGTTTAAGCAAGCCTCAGCCATTAGAACTGAGACTTACTTAGAGCTGATTTGGGATTACTGTACCCAGAACATCCTGCCTGCACTCGTGTAGTTGTGATGCAATGATTATTGACTTCTCACTAGTCACCAGTACTGAATAAACACTTGGTGGTTGATCCATAGCTGAAATAAGGCATATGTTTTGGTTTTTTTTATTATTATTCATTCATTTATTTAATTAACTAACTTATCCATTCCCTTTTTTTTGTTTAGTTTATTGAGGGCAAATGTTTTGGTAAGGGGGGCTGGGGTTTATGCTCCCTGTGGGTGGTGGGACCTTCTTATGTTGGGGCGATAAGGTTTCTTCGTTTTCTTCTTCTTCTTCTTCTTCTTCTTCTTCTTCTTCTTCTTCTTCTTCTTCTTCTTCTTCTTCTTCTTCTTCTTCTTCTTCTTCTTCTGTCTATGGATGCATATGGATTTGTATAACAAGAGAAAACAGCTGGCATATAACCTCAGAGGCAGCTAGTTCTATCTTAACAGCAGGAGTGTTGTCACTTACGTTATGTCCAGCCAGGCAGGCAGGCAGGCAGGGCCTTGTGTCGAGGGCTGACTCTCAATAGATCGCAGCGAGGGAGCTGCTCCGCTATGTACGAAACCCCGACCCAGAAGCAGGTCGTCTGCGAATGGTTTAGCACCAGACTCCACATGAACGTGCGTTCAACGTGACCGGCGAGAGGGCGGCCCCCTTTCTGGCCGCACCCCGTTTCCCAGGACGCATGGCTCTCCGCACCTGGACCCCCCCCCCATCCCTACGCGCAGCGCGGAGTGGGGGCGGACCCCGGGCTCCGCGCCGGCGGGACGGGCGGAGGGGACCCGGCTATCCGGGGCCAACGGAGGCTCCCATGCATCATGTTTTGGTTTTGAGCTCTGCTGATGCTTATTAATTATGAGCTAAATCATCACACTCACAATCTAAAATGGGTCTGGGAATTTTACAAGATTGACACCCTTTTGGGATACTACAAAAAGCTGAAGTAAATGTACAGATTATTGCATGTGCACAAGTGTATACGTACATGACTACTGTGACATAAATATGGAAGTTAGGTGACAATTTTCTTGCTTTCCATTTAGTTAAGGCAGGCTTTCTCTTGTTACTGATGCTGTCTAGTATTCTTGAGGCTAACTGTCCTACAAACTTCTGGAAAATCCTCCATTGTCACCAGATCACCAGGTCACCAGGCTTACCTTATACGCACTCTACCTACTGATCTTTCTCCTCAGTCCTGTCTTTGCTTCTTAAAAATGTTCTTTCCTGTAGACAGCTTGTATGTAAATGTTAGCTAGAGAACTGATGAAATGAAAGGCCAAAGAAAGTACATAGAATGAATTGATTTAATGGAGGAATTGATGGTTCTGAAACCGTGGAACTACTGCAAGTGATGCATTAGTAACATGATAGGAGGCTAAGTGATATGAAGAGTTAAGTTACAGAAATGTACAAAATTGGTTACCAACAGATGTGACCTAAGTTCCATTATCAAGTCCCTAAAGATAGGAGATACTTACAAGGATTATTGACAAAATGACAAAAAAAAAAAAAATCTTCATGTCTAGTTATGGGCCTATAAAATGAAAGTGTTGTGTAACTTTGTTGTAGAAAATACTAGCTTAGACATGAGGTCTGTATGACTTTTGTCAATGGAAGATTTAGAGTCTACTCAGGCAGAAGTCCTGCCAGAATGAAATAAATAAAGAGAAAATTAAAAAAAGAAAGAAAAGAACAAAGCTAACTGGAGAGGCAGAGGAGTAATATATGAGCTAGAGAAATTGGAGCTGTCAAATAGAGGGGGCGTGGACTCATTCCATCATCTCTGTGTGTGAGATACTGAAGTTGAAGAAGAGTTTGGATGTCACCATATCTCCAGGGAGGATAAAGAAAAGAAAAAAATGACCTCTCTGTCAGTGCCATTCATGAAAAATACTACACTGAATTTTATCAACAATAGGCTGTACTAAGCCCCTAGGGTTGACAGCATAGATGAAAGACTCCCATCACCAGCCTCCACTCATTGCGTATAGAGTCATTTTTTTTTTCATGGAAAAATGTAAGGAAAGAGAACTCTACAACCCCTTCCCTCTCAGAATAATTTATTTATTCTGAATATTCAGAATATTCAGAATTTATTCAGAATATTCAGAATTCTGTCATTTAAAACCTGGCTCTGGCTTCCTAATAACTCTTAGTATTTTCAATTGTAGGTGGGCTATACTTCTTCCTGCTCAATTCTTAGTGACAAATTCCAGTTTCCATCTTATCTTCGTGTGGTACCCAGCGATAAGATCCAGTCTGAGGCCATGGTGAATCTCATCAAACACTTTGGTTGGGTCTGGGTAGGTGCTATTGCAGCTGATGATGATTATGGAAAATATGGAGTAAAAACTTTTAAGGAAAAAATGGAGACTGCCAACCTCTGTGTTGCTTTCTCTGAAACCATCCCCAAAGTCTACTCCAATGAGAAAATGCAAAAGGCTGTTAATGCAGTAAAGACTTCCACGGCCAGAGTCATTGTGCTTTATACCTCTGACATTGACCTCAGCCCCTTTGTGCTGGAAATGGTTCATCATAACATAACCGACAGGACCTGGATAGCCAGTGAAGCCTGGATTACCTCAGCACTCATTGCAAAGCCTGAGTACTTTCCATATTTTGGAGGAACTATTGGATTTGCAATACCAAAAACTAATATACCAGGATTAAAAGAATTTCTTTATGATATACACCCTAGCAAGGATCCAAATGATGTCTTGACCATTGAATTCTGGGAAACTGCTTTTAACTGTACCTGGCCCAATAGCAGTGTGCCTTACAATGTGGACCATAGAATGAATATGACTGGTAAGGAAGACAGATTGTATGACATGTCTGATCAGCTCTGCACTGGAGAGGAGAGGCTGGAAGACCTGAAAAATACCTATCTGGATATGTCTCAGCTTAGAATCACAAACAACGTTAAACAAGCTGTGTATGCTATAGCTTATGGCCTGGATCGTCTCAGTAGATGTCAAGAAGGACAGGGGCCATTTATTCCAAATAACACTTGTACATATATACCTACCTTTGAGTTCTGGCAGGTGAGTTGCCTTACTTCATGGTTTAGTATGTTATTCATAAGTATTCATGACATTATAGCTATTTACCTTTGGCAGTCACATTTTCTTGCATGAGCACTTAAATGCTTTGCTGTTTGATTTGGATATATTCTGTTTGTTTGGCTTTTGTCCCTTTTTAGTTTTCTGAGACAGGGTTTTTCTGTAACAGTCTTGGCTGTCCTGGAACTGACTTTGTAGAACAAGCTGGCCTCGAATTCACAGAGATTCACCTGCCTCTGCCTCTGAGTGCAGGGATTAGAAGTGTGCACCACTACAGCCCAGCTGGAGGTGTGTTTTAAGTCCACATTTATTAATGGAATTATGTTTGTTGTAAATGAAACCCATGCCCCCCACAAAGTAATTCCTTTGCCAGACAAGATAATTTTTAAAGCACAAATAAAAATTAAAGATAAACATTGTAGGCCTAAATAAATGACTTAGAGACTACAATTTCTTTTAGTTTGCCTGTCCCTATAGACAATAGGAGGATTACTTGGGATTAAAACACCATGCTCACATTTTAAATAACAACAAGAAAAAAAGAGAATAAAGACAATTTTTGGAAATTATATACAATTCTTCTTACTCTCACATAGCTATATTTTGGTCATAGTCATATGTAGCTTGAAGGGATCTAGAATATGGAGTCTTCATATAGTGTGATAACTATGTGAATGAAGATTCTGGAGCTTTCCCTGGGGAGACTCATTTCTGTGTCTCCTGTTTTGATCTCATGTTAAACAATTCTTGTTGGCTTAGAGTAGCCTGAGTGATCTCACCAAAGATCATTTCTCTTACCTGGAAATACAGAGCTTGAGCATCTCTGCCCTGGCCCTGTCAGCCCTGCAGCAGACCCAGTTAACATCTCTGTAGTAGTTTAAATGTATTTGGCTCCCAGAAGCTCATAGGGAGTGCTACTATTTTATGGCCTTGTTGGAGGAGGCTGGATGACATACTTATGCCTTTAATCCATTATTTAGAGGGCACACCTTTAATCTGGGCCACACCTTCTGTTGGAAGTAGACTACTGTGAGGTGGATTTTGAGATCTTTTTCTCAAGCTTTGCTTAGTGTGACAGTCAGTAGACTTCCTGTTGCCTCTGTGTCAAGATGTAGCCCTCTCAGCTCCAGCACTATGTCTGCCTGCATGTTGCCATTTTCCTTTCATGGTCTTAACAGACTGAACCTCTGAAACTGTAAGTGAGCCACTCTCAAATGTTTTCTCCAGGAGAGTTGCCGTGGTCACAGTGTCTCTTCACAATAGTAAACCTGAATGAGACAATCTCCATCTTGTTATTTTTTTTCCTTGACTGATCATCATCCCTTTACCCTTGTATAACTGTTATACCCTCTGTTTACCCTTGTGTAACTCTATGTACAACAGAGGCTGAAGTGGCAGAGACAATTGCACTTCCCATTGACATTCACTTTGCATTGCTTGCCTTCTGCTTTCACCTTACTACTCAGACTTAGTTTTATCCCATCTGTGCTACTTTTCTCCTTTTCTTTCCTTTTTCTTTCATGAACTTGATTTTAATTAGGACTGATTAGATATTATTAGAGTGGTTTCAGTTGGTTGTCTACTTCTTTTGATTTAGTTGAGTTTATGCATTTTTAGCACAAATAACACAAAAGCAATATTGTATCTTCTCAAATCCCTCCTTTCTGAAGGCATTTCATGGTCTGGAAATATAGCCCAGTTTGATAGAGCACTTTTCTAGCATTCACAAAGTCTCCTAGACTACACAAAAATCTGGGCACATGGTGCACACCTATTATTTTAGCACCCAAGAATTGGCAGCAGGAACATCTCAAGTTTAAAGTTATTCTCAGCTACATAGACGTAGCCTAGGCTACATAAAGTTTCATCTCAAAAAGACACATTCTATACATTTCTCTTGTTATTGCTAATATTATTATTGCTAACTTTGATAACCTAATTATAGTAATATTACCATATTTTCTATGTGAAATTTCTATATTTCCCTTGGGAAATAATAATTATCTCATTGGGCAATATTTTGAGGCTCAGAAAATGTACTGCTTTTCATTATACTTTTTGTCCACTAGTTTTAGTACTCACCAACAATTATTCTTTAACTTTTTGTTATTATTATTGTGCATGTGTGCCTTTTTCTTGGTAGAGTCAGTTCCCTAATGTGGAGGTACATGAGTAAAAAGACACTGAGCAGGTCCCTAATATGACACTCCACGATATTTGGCTTTCTTACAGAAGCAGAGACATATTTTAACTAAAGGTAAGTGATTACTTCTGTTCAGAAGTAATCTAGAAAACCCCTCTGAATGAACAGGTCTAAAATGAACTCTTCAAACTCAGCTGGGGTTTGCTTATTAGGACACTGAATGAGTAAGAGAGAGAAAAAGCTTGTAAAATTATATCATAAAGCTCCGAGAGACGAGGGCCTACCTTAGCTACTCATGGAGGTATTGGGGTGTCTATAGACAATTTCACCTAGGTCTTGCCAGAAGAGGAGACAAAGATCTCTATGAGGTTCAGAGAAATAGGTTGTATGAACTCCTGGTTGTGGAACACTCTTAACTCTAGACAAATGAATCCATGGTGACCGTGCTTTCAGCTTAATATGGAAGGAAGATTTGATAAGGTCCCTTTCATATGGCTTTGAGTGGCCATTTATCATACAAGATGATTTTAAGATAGGCCTAGCCTCCTAATTTAATATAAGGAGGTGATCTTGAAAAGGTGAAGTCACACTTATGGCTGTTCTTGTCCTAGTTCTCAATGACAGTCTTGACTATCTATCTGAAAGGCGTAACATAATGAAACCCTGGTTCTAGCAGGGAGTCTGATGGAAATTCAACTGTCCCTTTGCACCTTCCTGGAACACAGGGAATGTTAGCTATGGTGCTCAAGCCTTTAGTCTCAGCACTTGGGAGGTAGAGGTGGGTTTATCTCTGTGAGTTCCAGGCCAACTTGGTCTATACAGCAAGTTGAAGACAAGCCAGGGCTACATAGTGCAGCCCTGACTCAAACAAAACAAAGGCAACCAATTCCACTCCACCCAAATGAGGATGTCAGGCTGCATAGAGATAATACTTAATTTTGAGAGTAATATTAGAAATGAAAGCTGGGTGATTATCTGTCTTTGAGGACCAGAGGAGCCCAAAGTGAGGGATAATGTGTTCTATAAAAATGATGACTATCTCTGAGACCCTTTTTGATTTTTGTAGGAATGCCTCTACCCACCTAGTAAAGGTATTCACAAGAACTAATAGGTATTTGAGTCCCTTGCATGGAGGTAGGTGAATGTACTCTATTTTCTAATCTTCCTCTGGCATACTTCACTGTGTTGGCCAAGCTCTGAAAGGAAAACGGTCTGAGGATACCTTTAGGATTGGCCTGACAACAGGTTGGGAAAGCTTTGGGAATGGACCATAGGAACTCTGTTGTCTGTGGTAAGAGCTCAGCTAGAATTTGGATGGTTTTTGTCTACAAAGTGTGGCTTGGAGCAAAGTCTTCTGTTATGGGTATCTATGGAGAAATAGTTGTTTTCTGGGCTTTGCAGCCATCTCTCCAGTACTATCAAGCCCTGGTCTAAAGTCTGTTGATCCACTGGGGGATGTAATGAGAATATTAAAGAATGGGACTGGGAATTAAGCCAGCCTGAGGTAGAAGTTAAGCCACTTATTTTTCCTATTGATCACTTTGTTTATTACCCAGAGAAATGCCCTAGTGGCCCTTTTGGTGGTTCCTGAAATGTATACTGGCCACCTGAGTTGAAAGCCTGAGTAGGAAAATTCCATGAACAAGGGGTTAATTTAACTCTAGAGAGCTAGACCTTTTTATTGAGAAATTTGGATCTTTGAAGGAGAAATTCTATAACCACATGCCATTAACTTTTGAAGAGTTGGAATAGTATATTTATAAGAAGTACATGTGTTGGGGTTGCAGTCATCAACATGATGAAGGGAGCTACTCGTATGAGAGAATTTAAGAGGAGCTAGGACTTGTCCAAAGAGGTAGGGGCTATCCCAAGAGCCTTGAGACAACAGAGTAAGCTGTTGGATAACTGAGGTGAGGGAGTCCACCCTTTGGTGGCAACTATGATTTGAGAATATGACAGAATGGGAATATAAAAGAAAATAGCATTAAAGGTTAATACTGTGAATTTGGAGGTAAGACAGGGTATTCCATTCAAGAAGAAGGAAGGATTGAGAACCACGTGGTGAAGTGTGTCCACAGAATCATTTATGATCCTCATTTCATGGCTGATGCTGGAGGAGCTCTCTGATTCCTGTACTGTCATGATAGGAATGCCACACAGGGTTACTGGGACATCATGGGTCAGAACTCAGAAATTTATGAATGTTGCTCATGCATTAAAAATATTGGGGCCTTTGAAGAAATTGTTAAGGTACTTAGGAGTAATTATGATAGCAGTGACTTCTGGTGAGTACCTAAGAATGGAAGTGTTTCCTACTTCAGGGACGACATGTTGGGTGACATAGGGGTCTATAGTAGAGACTATAAGAATGTCCTTTGAGGCTCTAGAGGGCTCTGGGATGGGATAGGACAGGGGCTTGGTATTAGAAGGGCAACAAGACCTCTGGAGCTTCAGAGAATTTAGATCAGCCTGAAACTTAGACAAGACACCTCTACATAGGAGGGGGAAAGGATCAATTGCTTTGGACCAGAACAGAAAGATTTTCATATATTACAGGTAAACAGGGGTGTAAACTCACTGGTTGGAGCTTCCCATCAATATCATTGAGGAGGATCTGGGATTGGAGGGTGAACCAGAGAAGGTGTAAGGGTTAACAAAATGATGATGATATCTAAAATGAAAGTATCCCTTCCCCTCCCACCACATATAGGGTTAGCCTAATCTCATCCCTAGAGATTGAGAACACAGGAGCTTGTAGAGTCCCTAAAATCTATCAGTCCTCAAAGGGAAGATATGGTGATATGTTGCATATCTAACAAAAATAGTCTGGAATATCAGAAAAGGGAACAAGCTACAGCTAATTCTCACCCAGCCAACTTCTCAGAACGAACAAGGTAAATCCTATCTTCAAGGGTCCTCAGCCTGAATGACTGCATTTCTGCCTTCTCCTGCCTTAAATCCCCTCACCCCCAGCTATTTTAATTCCTGGTTCAGTTCTCCTAGAGCTAAGATTAAAGGTGTGAGCTACCACTATCTCACTGTTAGGCCTTGAATTCAGAGATTCAGGCAGATCTCTGTCTCCTGAGTAATGGGATTAAAGTTATTAGTCATTGCTCCCTGACCTTTGGGACTTGGCTGTGGGTGACTCTGTCCTCTGATATTCCAGATGAAGTTTATTAAATATACAATATATCACCACAGGAAGAGATTTTCCCCTGGCCCCCACAATACCCCATAGAATGCCTTATGAAGCCCAGAAAGAGAATTGGAAATATTTGTTTGTCCTTTTACAGGTTTGACTTGACCTGTGATTTTTTTTGGGTGATTACTGGCTTCCCTTCATGAAAGACAATTATTAGTCAAATTATTAAAAGATTTTGTCTCTAGTACACATTGCAGATTGGACATGACTCTGGTGGACACCTATTGCTTCATGACCTTGTGTATTGCTGGTTGGATTGCTCCAGCTAATAATCGTATACTGAACTGATGGCTACTAGATGGGAGTGCCAGAATTTCCTGAGATGGGTAGGGAGTCTTATTGCCACTGTTATTAAATACATCTGCCTCTTATCCCTCTCTTCTCCAGTTTGACCCTCCTGATTCTTGACATTTCTATCTGGCAATTAAAGACCTTTAAGGCTATGCTTAATAAGGTAGGCAAGATAGCCAGGGGTTCCTGGTATAGTTTTTGAAACTTTTGTCTGGTATCTAGAGAGGCTTAGCTTATAAAATACAGTCCAGATGACTTAGTCTCTGGACTCTCAGTCTCTTAGACTCACACTTGAATATAGTTTCAGTTAGCCTACAGCTGAAGAGGGCAGGGTTCTTGGGAGATCTGTGGATTACTTTCTGTTGCTTATTATAATCAGTGTATTTTTTTTTAGTAGCCCTTATCATTCCTTTTAGAAGACAAGTAATCATCTAGTATCAGCAAATCTTTTTTCTTTTGTTTCCTATATTGGTGGCCTAATGTGGCTAACAGAGTTCTGTTTCAGTCACAGCAAGGAAGCTTGACCAGGGCTGTATTTGGATTATGTGCATGAACCTCATCTGCTCTGGCATTTATCATGCATGGATCATGTGATCAGCATGATATAGATTCTCATGCGCGACCCTGCCTGCAAGGAAGGCACGAGACCCAGGCTTCTTCCTTCTATGGTTTATTCGGGCATTTTACAGAAGTTTCTCTTTTCCTACTAATATTACCCCCACTACTGCTACTGCTGCAGCTACTACTACTACTCACTCACACACACTCTCTCTCACTCACTCACTCACTCTCTCTCTCACTCTCTCACTCACTCTCTCTCTCACTCTCTCACTCACTCTCTCCCTCCACTCTACGGGGAGACCCCGCTCAATAGCTTAAAAGCTCTCAGGGTTTCAAAACCAAAATATACCATGTAGGTACTGCTCATAGGTCCACATTCGCGATAGCAAGCCACAACTCAAGGCCAAGCCAAATAGGGAGTTTGCTTATGGCAAAGAGAGGAATAGTTTATGTTTAAGAGAGCACTTTCCCACGAGGGGCAGAAGGCACTTTCCCACGAGGGGCAGAAGGCACAGTCACAATGACTCAGC
>PVIH01017971.1:28029-40147 GCA_004025045.1 Sigmodon hispidus | reverse complement strand
TGATGGGCAGTGCATTGAATCTGTAGAGTGCCTTTGGTAGAATTGCCATTTTTACTATGTTGATCCTACCGATCCAGGAACATGGGAGAGCTTTCCATTTTCTGATATCCTCTTCAATTTCTTTCTTCAGTGATTTAAAATTTTTGTCAAATAGGTCTGTTACTTCTTTGGTTATAGTTACTCCAAGGTATTTAATACTATTTGCAGCTAATATGAAGGGTAATGTGTCCCTTATTTCTTCTTCAGCTCTTCTATCTTTAGTGAATAGAAGGGCTACTGATTTCTTTGAGTTTATCTTGTATCCTGCTACATTGCTGAAGGTGTTTATCACCTGTAGGAGTTCCCTGGAAGAATTTTGTGGGTCACTTATGCATACAATCATATCATCTGCAAATAGAGATAGTTTCACTTCTTCTTTTCCAATTTTGATCCCCTTAATCTCCTTTCATTCCCTTATTGCTTTAGCTAAAACTTTGAGAACTATATTGAATGGATAAGGGGAAAGAGGACATCCTTGTCTAGTTCCTGATTTTAGTGGGATTTCTTTGAGTTTTTCTCCATTAAGTTTGATACTGGCTGTCGGCTTCTTGTAAATTGCCTTTATTACATTTAGATATTTTCCCTGTTTTCTTGATCTTTTTATGAATTTTATCTTAAAGGAATTTTGGATTCGTCAAAGGCCTTTTCAGAGTCTAAGGATGTGGTCATGTGTTTTTTTCCTTCAGTTTATTTATATGATAGAAGACATGGATTTTCTTTTTTTTTGAATTTCATGTTTTATTACAAAAAGTTAAACAAACATTGAAATGTGTTCCCGCAGATTACTCTGCAATAAATAATACACATGAATGTGCATTATGCATGTTTATGTGTGTGCTCACTTGTGTAAGTTTTGGGTACAGGGTTTTCCTCTGTTGAACCATCCCTGCATTTCTGGGAGGAAGCCTTCTTGATCATGGTGGATGATATTTTTTATTTGTTGTTGTATATGGTTTGCCAGATTTTATTGAGAAATTTAGCATTAATATTCATGAGGGAAATTGGCACGTAATTCTCCTTCTTCATTGAGTCTTTGAGTGGTTTGAGTATTATGGTAATTGTGCCCTCATAAAAAGAGATGGGCAATATACCTTTAGTTTCTAATGTGCGAAACAGTTTCAAGAGTATTGGTAATAGCTCTTTGAAAGTGTGGTAGAATTCTGCACTGAAACCATCTGGACCTAGGCTTATTTTACTTGAGAGGATTTGAATAACAGCTTCATTTGCCTTTATGTTTATTGGTCTGTTTAGGTATTTAACCTGATCTTTATTTAATTTTGGTAGATGGTACCTGTCCAAAAAGCTGTCCATTTCTTCTAGGTTTTCCATTTTTGTGGAGTATAGATTTTTAAAGTATGACCTGATAATTTCCTTTAGAGTTATAGGTCTGTTTAGGTATTTAACCTGATCTTTATTTAATTTTGGTAAATGGTACACATCCAAAAAGCTGCCCATTTCTTCTAGGTTTTCTATTTTTGTGGAGTATAGATTTTTAAAGTATGACCTGATAATTCTCTGGATTTTCTGGGTATCTGTTGTTATGTTCCCCTTTTCATTTCTGATTCTGTTGATTTGGATACTCTCTCTCTCTGCTTTTTGTTAGTTTTGATAAGGGATTATCTATATTGTTGACTTTCTCAAAGAACCAACTCTTTGATTCATTGATTCTTTGTATTATTTTTTTGTTTCAATTGTATTGATTTCAGCTCTAAGTCTAAATAATAAATTGATTATTTCCTGCCATCTAGTCCTTCTATATGAGTTTGCTTCTAATTGTTCTAAGGCTTTGTGCTGTTTGTTAGTTCTCTAGTATGGGATTTCTCTAGGTTTTTTCATTTAGGCATCTAGTGCTATGAATTTTCGTCTCAAGACTGCTTTCATTGTGTCCCATAAGTTTGGGTACATTGTGGATTCATTTTCATTAAAATCTAGGAAGAGTTTGATTTCTTTCTTAGTTTCTTCCTCAATCCAGAGGTGATTCAGTTGAGTGATGTTTAGTTTCCATGATTTGGTAGTCTTTGTGTGATTTTTGATGTTGTTGAACTCTAATTTAGTCCCTATGGTCTAATATGATACAATGGATTATTTTCATTTTTTGTGTCTATTGATATTTGCTTTATGACCAATTATGTAGTCATTTTTACAGAAAGTTTCATGTGGTGTTGAGAAATATGTATATTCCTTTGCATTTGGGTGGAAGCTTCTGTAAATATCTGTTAAATCCATTTGCATCATAATCTCTGCTAGATACCTTATTTTTCTGTTGAGTCTCTGGTTGACCTATCTAAGGGTTCAAAGTCGGGTTTTGAAGTCTCTGACTAGCAGAGTGTGAGAGTTGATGTGGGATTTGAGCTTTAGTAGTGTTTCTTTTACATCGATAGGTGCCCTTATATTAGGGTCAAGAATATTCAGAATTGGAATCTACTTTTTTTCAGTTTTCCCGGAGCTGAATAGATAATGTCCACCCTGGTTTCTTTTAATTGATTTTAGTTTGAAGCCTACTTGGTTAGATATTAGGATTGCAACCCAACCTTGTTTCTTAGGGCCTTTTGATTAGAAAAACTTTTCCCAACCCTTCACTCTGAGTCTATGCCTGTCTTTGTGATTGAGATGTGCTTCTTGTATGCAGCAGAAGGATGGCTTCTGTTTTTGTATCCATCATGTTAGTATGTGTCTTTTTTGGGTAAATTGAGTCCATTGATATTAAGTGATATTAGTGTCCACTGATTGATATTTCCTGTTATTTGTAGCTTGTATGTATTTTCTTTCTCTGGCATTATTCTCTGTGAGATTATTGATTATTTGTGGTTTCATGAGGGTATCTGGGATCTTTTGTTTGAAGCTTTCCCTCTAATCTTTCTGAAGGGCCAGATTTGTAGATAGGTATTGTTTCGGTCTGACTTTGTCATGAAATATCTTGTTTACTACACTATGGTGATTGCTAGTTTGGCTGGTTATAGTGGTCTAGGTTGGAAGACCATGCTCTTTTAGTGTATGTGTAATTGCTGACCAAGATCTTCTTGCTCTCATTTTTTCCATTGAATCATCAGGTGTGACTATGATGGTTTTGCCCTTTTTGGTAAGTTGGCCTTTTTCTTTCGCAGCTCTTACATTTTTTTATTCTGTGTGTTGATTATCATGTAGCAAGTGGAATTTGGGGGGGTCAACTCTATTTGGGGTTCTGCAAGCTTCTTGTATCTTTATAGGCATTTTCTTCTTTAAGTTGGGAAAACTTTCTTCTATGATTTTATTGAATACATTATTTGTGCCTTTGTGCTGGTATTCTTCTCCTTCTATTCCTATTATTCTCAGGTTAGGTCTTTTCATGGTGTCCCAAATTTCCTGAACGTTTTGTGTTTTGGATTTTTTGGTTTAAGTGTTTTCTTTGACTGATGTATCTATTTTTGCTTTTGAATCTTCTGCTCCAAAGATTCTCTCCCATGTTGTGGATTCTGTTGTTTATGCTGGAATCTGTAGTTCCAGGTCTTTTCTTCAGATTTTCTATTTCTACCTTTGCCTCATTTTGTGCCTTTTTTATTGTTTCTAATTCACTTTTTAGTTCTTGAAATGTTTCTTTCATTTTTTGCTTTTTCTTTTCTTGGTTTTCTTTCAAGGTTTTGTTCATCTCTTCTAGTTTTTTGTTTTGTTCATCTCTTCTAGTTTTTTGTTTGTATTTTCTTCTATTTCTTTAAGGGAATTTTTCATATTCTCTTTGAAGGCTTTAAAAATATTCATAAAGGTGTTTTTCTTGATGTTTCCTTTTGTCTCTTCATTGCTCTGTTCAGGTCTTGTAGTTGTATAACCACCAGTTTCTTCTTGTGATGCCTTGTTGTTTTTTTATATTGTTATATGTATTCTTGGACTGGGGTCTGACCATGGCTTCAGTGGTTCACACTTGTTCAGCTCCTAGTCAGTTGTGGCCAGGTGTCTTTTGTGTCTTTTGTCTGTTCTCAACAAGGTGTCTGTTTGACCTCTAACTCTGCTCTGGATAGGAGTCAGAGTTTTAAAATCCTAAGTCCTTGTCTGATGACCAGATTGCCCTGGAGCCAGGGCCCAGGTAGCCATGCTAGAGGTCCCTAGAAGAGGCACTTCACTGCTAAAGCCTAGGTGCCTGTGCTGGCAGAGCCTGAGAGCAGACTCTTGGGTGTGATCCCTATCCCATACATATATTATATTATATTATATTATATTATATTATATTATATTAATTTAACTTCAATGAGAGTAGTAGTTGGAAAGTAACTCCTTCTGTTCTTTAGGTTGCAACTAATGCAACATGTATGGTATATAATCTTTTAAAATATTTTTGTTATCTTTTGGAATTATATTGAATTTCATATTATTTGTCCTTTTGCCTGTCTTCTTCTAGATATGCCCTTATTACATAATCAACCAATTCTGTAGCTTCACAAAATTATAATAAAATGTTGACTTTAATTACTGATTCTCATATTCTCTTAAATGTGTGGCTACCCATAAGAGGTGGTAGACCTTCCAGGGACCACATCCTTAAAGAAACTTAACTTTCCATTTTTTAGTATCTATCAATTATTATTTAGCTCCTTAGCTAAATGTGGAACTTAGTGACCACCTCCCCGTTGTGCTGGGATGCTGTCTTCTTTTAGCCTGTGCAGGTCTTGCTAATGCTGCCATAATTGTTGTACATTCATATGTGCCTTGGTAATTTGGACAACACTGGTTACATTAAGTAAATGGAATAAAGGTAGTAGTAGGAACATTATAGATGAAATAAAGAGAGAAGTCAACAAAAATAAGTTCAAGTAATTCAATTTTTAAAATTTGAAAGTATAATTACATATTTTCCCTCCAATCCCAAATATATAGCCTCTACGTCTTTAGCTATTGTTGTTATACATACAAAGAATGAATAACCAAATAAATACAACTAGCTGAGTCCATTTGGTGTTGCCAGCACCTGTAGGTTTCTAACCATTGGATAACATATAATGGGGCTAATTCCATGGGAAGAATAATTATCCCTTTCAGCAACTGTTAATTATTTGTAACCCTTTGTCTACTGTTGGGGCCTATGATATTTCGTCCTACTACTTAGGGATGTCAATGGTTATTGGAATTTGTTTAGGTCTTGTTCATTCAGTCATGTTGATTAGATTTCACTTTTGAAACTTCCCTGTTATAGATACAAGGCAGTCTCATAGCTGACTGACTGGTCCTCTGGCTCTTAACTCTTTCTGCTCCCTCTTCTATAATGTTCACTGAGTTTTCTTTGCAGAAGGTGTGTAGTAGTAGATGTGTTTGTTGGGGCCTGGCACTCCACAGTCAATCGTTCTTTGCATTTAGACTAGTTGTGGCTTTCTTTGATGGTCTTCTCATGCAAAAATAAGCATCTTTGATAAGGTGGGAAATTTACATTTATATGTGGATATAAGGATAAATATTTAAAATGCACTTAAGAATTATACTAGTTTCATAAAATGATGGTAGTATGCTCTTCTCTTAGATCCATGCATTCACTAAAAATGTGTATTTGTCTATGTTTACAGTAACAGGCATTATTTCCCTACTGCTAAGCATGCCTTGACTGTAATTAGAGTACTGTTGATTACTAGTCATGCATGAAATTTTTGAAAACATCATTAAATAAAAAGAACAACAATAAAAAGAAAGTGCAATATTGTGAAGAATGCAACATGTCCTTTGAAGGCAGATATGTCTACTAAGGAATTTTATTTGCCTTTATTTGTTGAAAAGTTATTGAGAAACGTGTTTAATTTACTCATTTCGGAGGTATTATTAAATAGTCTAGAGTGTCAGAAGACAATGTGATTACAAGAGAATACTATGAAAAGAGTCCTGATATAGTGTCAGAAATTAGGATTGTAAGAAATCCTAATAGAAAGGCAAAGAAAGTTCTGTCTTTGAGGCAATCTCTCTTTAGCTAGAAGCTAGCAACTTTACTGAAAACAATTTATGATTAATTAAAAATAATAAAAGATTCAACAATTGTGTAGTTTTCAACACTGAGAATTTTAATCATCAATTAACTGACAAGTAATTTTAAAGGCCTACAAAGTGCAAGGTAGTATTCATGGCTAGCTGTGAAAAACTATTTTCTATAAAAGGCTTCAAAGTATTTATTTTAGATTTTCTAGCTTACACCTTTTCATTGATATTTAAGCTGATAACCATTCAAAAAATAATTATGAGTTTTCTTGTTAAAAGAAAGCATAGAGACAATTCTGGGTTAAGAAACAAACATTTAATTGTCATATTTCCTTAGATTCCTTTTGCTTTTGCCAGTTTCCTAATACTTGCTTGAGCTTTGGAGTTGAAAAATCAGTTGGAAATTGATCACCATGTGAAAGTCATGGCTGGGGGCTGGAGAGATGGCTTAGAGGTTAAGAGCACTGACTGTTCTTCCACAGGACCTGAGTTCAATTCCCAGCAACCACATGGTGGCTCACAACCATCTATAATGACATCTGATGCCCTCTTCTGTGTACTGTATACATAATAAAGTAAATAATTTTTTTTTAAAAAGAAAGAAAGTCATGGCTGTATGTAGGGAGAACATTTAGTGTCAGATGGGTAAATACATGCATAGGCCAGAGCTCTAGTCATTAAGTCTACATTTTCATTTTAGACACAAGTTTTGAAGAATAGATGGGGAAACCAGAAGAACAAGAGAAAATCTAGGCTCTACAGAGTGCAGTGTCACAGAAACTACTAAAACAGTTTTATGACCAAATGTTTAAATTATACAACAATTTGGCAAAATTAATGTCTGAGAATATAACTCAGCCACCCCTCACAAATTGGTTATCAACTTTATATTAGATATTTGAAAATCTTTTGAGTAAGATGGGCATAGTGCATTTGCTAGGTCAAGAAGAAAGTCTTTTTTATATCAGCAGCAATATTCACAATGGACTGATATTTTGATACCAATTCAGAACATCACTGGAAAGTTTAGGGGAAGAAAGCAAAAAGCAAACTACAGCAAATTTCTTGACAGGGTTTGATTGTGACAAAGAGGGAAGAATTAGTGTTGTTTCTGAAATATAACTTTAAAAACAGGATATTTAAAAATGAAAGACAGAACATGTTTCAAGGCCAAGAGAAATTTTTCTGCAGTGAGAATCTGAAGAAAAAGGAAATGGTTATGAGAACAAAACTTCTGAAAACAGAAAACAGAATCTCCAACACACATGAGAAATAAATAGCCTCAAATATTAATCCTCCATGAAAATGTTATAAACTTCCTAGACTCATTAGGCTTCTATAAGGGAAGAGAAGTGACAATATGAGTATGTATTACAAAAGGACACTTATTAGAATAAACAAAATGATAGGGTCTGTGTAGTTCTATAACAGCTGCCTTCACACTGTAGAGGCTGTTTGAGAGCTTCTTAGTCCAAGAATTTGATGCTTTTCAGAAGTTCCAATCTATCACCAAAGGCAGGAAAGGTCTTGGAGCATCATTGGGTTTCAGACCATATAAAAAGTTAACAATCTGAGTTTTGACATCGGCAAAGAGTGAAAACAGCAACATCATTAGCAGCCACAGTAGCTCTAGTGGCAGCAGCAGTAGCAGTGGAAGCAGAGGCAGGAAGGGAATAGGCAAACTCTTCATCAAGACACCAAGACAAACAAAGAAAAAGCCAAGTCTTTGCCTTTGGACTGCCTAATGCCTGGATAACCCCTAAAAAGTGTTGTACACATTTAGGGTGGGCTGACCCACTTTAATGATTCTAATTGAGAGTATCTCTCACTGGCAAGCCCAGAGACTTATCTCTTCTTTGATTTTAGATGCAGTCAAATTGACAATCCAATTCAACTTTCACCCTTTTGAGAAATAAGACATTTAGTACAATTTTCTTTGTATATTTACTGTATGACACATTACCTAGGCTTTCCAATTTTTAGAATAATAAACTAATAAATAAATAAAAGGAAAAAGAAAAATAGAAAAAGGGGAGCAGAAAGAGGAAGAAAGTAAAAGTATAAAGTAGAAAAAAAAGGAATGATTACTTCTGTTTTAAAATCTGGCTATGATAATCCAGAAGATTGTTATGCTAGGTATAGAGTTATATATAGAGTATGCCACAGTAGGGTGGCAACACTCTTTCCAGTTTAGAATGCTGAAGTGTTTAGATTTTACACACTGGTAATAATGCTTCACACTGAATGTGTTGCACAAATTCCAATTGTAATGAAAGAGACTTAGAGCCAGATATTGGGAAAAGGCTAAAATATCAGAGAGAGGAAACACCACAGTAAAATCTCACCCAGCTATCTTCCAGCTTCCTCAGCCTCGCTCCTGGACGCTTTTCCCACGATGCTGTTTAACTATTCTGCTTTAAATACCCTTCTCACCCAGCTGTATCCTATTCAGTTTAGGATTAAAAGTGGAAGCTACTCTATTTGGTAATCAGCCTTGAACTCACAGAAACACAGAAAGTGCTGTCTCTGGAGCTATAGCTTTCCCTGTGCTGGGATTAAAGGTGTGTGCCATTGAAGCCCAGGTGTTTGGCCTTGTACTCAAAGCTCAAGAACTGCCTGAGCTATGTTTGCCTAGCTACTCAAAAATCAAGAACTTCCTGAGTTATGTCTGCCTAGTTTTTGACTGTGTGTTGATCTCTTGATATTCCAGGTTTTATTAAATATGTAACATATCACCACACAAATGCATTAGGATTCTCTAAAGTAGCAAAATTTATAGAATGAATCTCTTTTTCTGTCTGTATAGAAAGGGGATATATTGCAATCACTTATAGGCAATGGTCTAACTAATCCAGCAATGAAGTCCTAAGGCTAAAAAAAGTCCAAAAATCCAGAAGTTGTTCCATCCCAGTTCACAAAGATGGATGTCGGTAATAGAGAGCAGGTACTATAACCTTTACTTAGAGGCATAGCCTCTTGGCTAGCTTAGATCTGGAAATCACTTATGATATTAAGGTACTAGGATTAGGGGCATGGTTGAAGGGCAGTTTAAGAAGGGGCAGTTTAACAAGAAGCCCCTTCTTCCTGTTTATCTCTTGTGCTCTTGGATAAAAGCCCTGATCCTCTGAGTGAAGCTATGTACACTTTCCAGGAACCACAGGACTGTTTAATCTCTTGAATCAGTGAGTGTTCCCCTATACACTCCTTAATAAATATTAACACTTTTTTATCAGTTGTCATTGATTATTAATGCTAATAATAGATGTCTCGGGTGTCTTCCGTAGATGCTGGATTCCAGAAGAAGTAGGTTCTAATGCCAGTGAAAGAATGGAATTGCTAGCAAGATGAGAACAAGCAAAGAACAAAAGCTTCCTTCTTCTATGCCCTTATATGCTGCCATTAGATGTGGTCCAGATTAAAGGTGTATCTTTCTGCTTCAAGATCCAGATCAAAAATATGAGTCTTCTTACCTTAAAGGTCTGGACTCGAAGTGGATTCATCCACTTTCAACCAAGCAATGATCTCTCACAGGTGTTTCCTCTATTTTTGGATTGCAGTTCATTCCAGATGTAGTCAATTTACCAACCAAAAATAGCCGTCATACTGAACTAGATGTCATCAAAGACCTGTATAGAGAAGGGAATGTTGTAAATGGTTCTGGCCTGGACTTTCTGGGCCTGAACCAGAGGTTTGGTCCTACTCTCGGCCCCACTATGCCTCAAATAATCACACACAGGTTATATTATTTTTATGCTGATTGACCTAGGGCTCAGGCATATAATTTGCTAACTCCATCTCAAATTAACCCATCTTGTTTAGCGGTGTGGCTTGGTACCTTTTCTCAGAGCAGCGCTTCCTCTGTGTCTACTGGCAGCTCCAGCAACTCTGGCATCTGTGTCTGGCATCTGTGTCTGCTCTGAGAAGTTCCTGAGTTTTCTTAGACTTGTAGATCCACCCACACTTCCTGGTTAGCTTTGGCCAATCAGCTTTTTATTAAACCCATAGGCAGGCCTACAAACAGAAGGTAAAAAATTCAGGAGTCAATTCTGATTTCTTTCCAAAGACATTAAGACATGAATTTGACCAAATTTGAAAATTATTTCTTGTGTGGCAGAGTAAAATTTTCTGCTATTGTTCACTCACCACAAAAAGGAAATAGTGATATAAATCTTTAAATGATGATTATGTAATTTCTAGTGATTATATGTCTGAATCCCTCTGGTAGACCACACTTCCTGGATATGAAAAATAGGCAGGGGTATTAATGTATTTAGGACTATCTCCTCCATCCACCAGCCCAGGAAATGCAAGACCTAGAAAAGGACTTAGTGGAAATTGTTGATATTCTTTGTTCAGATGTAACCTAGGTAGGAATGTTAAAAATGGTAGGAAACTTGATCAAATTTGCTTATGTAAGAGCCAAGATGTAGGAATTTGTTGCTTTATCCAGAAGTCACATTTGTCAAATGCTAATTGTGACAAATGACAAATAACTAAAATATTAACATGTTATATAATTTCTTAATCTCCTTTTGATTTGGTAATTAGATATTTGAACATAATTTCAATGCAATATATGATATTTTGGTTGTGCTTTAAAATTTAAGACATAGTCCTCCATACCTTTATAAAAACATAACGTCCCTACTAATTTCAGATGATAAAATAGGCTCAGAGCAAGAAGGTCACTAACTCAAAGTTACACATCTTATATAATCATAAAGTGTTTGACTTACAGTCTTCAATAAAAACTTAAATGTAAGAGGAAAACTTGATTTAAAATTGTGACTTTACCTCTTGTAGAACTGTAGAACTCAGAGGTTTGTAGTTCCTCTGTTTAATCACTCATTTGATTAAATCTAAAGTGGGTACATTGATATTAACTTTAAAGAGTTATGGCAGAGGTAACATAAAAGTACATGTTAGTGTGCTTTGCCTTTAAATCCTTATATATGCTAGTTATTACTTTCCTTTTGACACGAACTAGATTCAGCTTGAGTGAGGGAACCTCAATCAAGATTTACCTTCATTAGATTGGCCTGTCTGCAAGCCTGCAGGACATTTTCTTTTCTTTTTTTTTTTTCTTTCTTTTTTTTTATTTTGTATTTAACAAAAAAACAGTAACATGAATTTAAAATGAGGAAAAGTTAACAATAACTATGAAGAGGATAAGTATCATAAGCATGGCTTATCAAGGGTGGTAATGCAAATAAGATTGCTACACATATATTTACTATGTGTTCAGATTTCCCTCTGAAAATTTTTTTCCCATCCCTGTATTTCCTTATTCAAGGTCCCTTCCCCCTCCCACCACATCTTGACATTTTTCTTCTCTGCAACTCCCCATCCCCTCCCTGGGCAGGGAGCAGACAGTCCTATGGTCCCACTGACCCAATAATGCTTGGATCATTCTCCACTCCTGGCCAAATCCAGTTTTGTCCCCCCCCTCCCTCAAGAGTGAGTGTGGTATTCCTATAGTTGGAGTGGGGTTCAAAGGGTCAGTCCAGGGTGTATCTGATCCCAAGCTGTTCGGTGGTTGTGGTTTGCCGCTTGGGCATGTTTGGTTTTTTTTCTTGTTTGTTTGTTTAGAGACCGCTAGTGAGTGAATACATCCCCTGCTTATCTCTCTGAGTTTGTGATACCTCGCTCAGAAGGATATTCTCCAAATAGATCCATTTGCCTGCGAATTTTAGGATATCATTTTTTCTTACTGCTGAGTAGTATTCCATTGTGTAGATGTACCACCGTTTGTTAATCCATTCTTCAGTTGAGGGACATCTAGGTTGTTTCCAGGTTATTGCTATTACAAATAATGCTGCTATGAACATAGTTGAGCTAATACCTTTGGAGTGTGAATGTGCATCTTTAGGGTATACACCCAGAAGTGGTATTGCTGGGTCCTTGGGGAGATTGATTCTCAATTTTCTAAGAAACCTCCATATTGCATTCCAAAGAGGCTGAACAAGCTTACACTCCCACCAACAATGGAGGAGTGTTCCCCTTGCTCTGCATCCTCTCCAACATAGGCTGTCATCTGTGCCTTTTATCTTAGCCAATCTAACAGGTGTTAGGTGGTATCTCAAAGTTGTTTTAATTTGCATTTCTCTGATGGCTAAAGATGAAGAGCACTTTTTCAGGTGCCTTTCAGCCATTC
>PVIH01017971.1:0-27929 GCA_004025045.1 Sigmodon hispidus | reverse complement strand
ACCCCATTTTTTGATAGGGTTGTTCAGGGTTTTGGGCTCATTTTCTTGATTGATGATAGATGTATGTGTGTGAGCCCAGCCTACTGCAGGCAATACCATCCTTGTCTTGTTGGCCTGAGTTGTATAAGAAAGCAGCCTGAGTTAGTCATGAACAATAAGGCATTAATTCGTGTTCATTACTTTATAGTGTCTACTTCAGTTCCTACCTCCAGGATCCTACTTGAGTTCCTCCTGCCTTGGCTTCTTTTAATGATGAATTATAACCTGTAAGGCAAATAAACATTCCCTCCCCCAAGTTGCTTTGTCATGGTGCTTATCACAGCTACAAACATCAACAGGAAAAGTAACTAGGGCATACACCATGCATTTTAGATTAGGTAGACAAAGCTAAAGAAAACAGTGACTATTGCTCATTAAAATATTGCTCATTAAAATATTACCATGCAAGTTTATAAAGGAAGGAAAAATCAACATTCCTATCAGGCTGTGACACCTATGAACCACAGCAATAACCAGTATTGTGGCACACATACCTTGGTTGTGACCAACCACTCTCTAATTGGAATTCAGACTTACTCAAAAAGAGGGAAATTAACTTAGCTAAGTATTAGTCAAGGAAGGACATTGAAGTCAGAGATCTTGGGGGAAAACCTAAAACCACTACCTTATTAAACAAGCATAATCTCTAACTACATTCTAAATATTTGTTTTTATACCCACATCAATGATACTTCTTTATGCAGAAGATGGAAACCATTATACAAAAACCACAACTAATAAAAATACAGAATTTTAACAAATACAGAAATGTAGCCATCAGTCCTAAGGGATTTATTTGTAACAAAATTTTGGCATCCATAATTCAGAGTTCATTTCAGAAAAGGGGGCAGAAAGACTGTAAAAGCCAGAGAAATAGGAAATATGCTATGAGTTTGTTTTACTTAGAAATATCTGAATTTAAACCCATGAAATCACACCAATGTGAATACCTAAACATAATTTGAATAAAGACAATGATGCTAAGGTCAATGGGGGAAAGTCCAGAAGGTCTCAGCCCTACACAACTACTAAATGCAACTAAGGAATGCTAAAAACAAGAAAAATGGTCTTGCCTAGAGAACAGCACCTCAATTAGGTTATACAACACTACATGGTCAGCCCTGAATCACATATACAAGTAATATTATACAGACTGAGCTGCTTGTGCTTAGATATTTTGGAATACATATTTGTGTAACAACAATTACTGAAAAAGAAGGCATTGATTGATAAAGAGAATGGAAGGGGATAAAGAAGGGTTTATAGGAAGAAAAACAAGGGGGTAATAATGTGATTCTATTATAATATCAAAAATAATGTTTTCAGAAGAGGTAAAAATAAAAATTTAACCAAAATGTTCTTATAAAATTTAAGCAAAATTGCCTTGCATTTAGTAGGCATTCATTTAGATTTTTCTTCATTTTTGTCTTTCTCACTACTCTGTGATTTCTCTAAGAGACTGTAAAGAACCTGATAACTACATTATAGAAATGTGTCATTTCTATGCATAAATACAACACTTACCAAGTCAGAAAAGGATGTGCACAGGTGTAGCTGTAAATATTCAGTCACTCAAGCAAGTACTAGGAATACTAATGCATCTAAATTTTTTCTTTTACAATGAGCTTCCTGAATTGATAATTTATTCTAATAATTTTGATGAGATGTTAGTAATAAATTCACTCACCCAAATAGTTAAAACCTAACTCTGCATCTTGTTCAGTGGTGACTTTATGAAGACCCTGAAATATTTAATTTTTCTCACTCATCATGGAATCTCTCATGTCCTCTCTCAAAATGAATTAACACCTGTGTTTGACCACTGCATTATCACAGTAATTTATTCTGAGGAAATTATGTCTCAATTTATTGATATCTTCCCCAATGTCCTTTACCAAGGGGAATACTCCTCCATTGTTGGTGGGAGTAAAAGCTTGTTCAGCCACATTGGAATGCAGTATGGCGGTTTCTCAGAAAATTGAGAATCAATCTCCCTAAGGACCCAGCAATACCACTTCTGGGTGTATATTCTAAAGATGCACAGTCGCACTCCAATGGCATTAGCTCAACTATGTTCATAACAGCATTATTTGTAATAGCAAGAACCTGGAAACAACCTAGATGCCCCTCAACTGAAGAATAGATTAGCAAACTGTGTTACATCTATACAATGGAGTACTACTCAGCAGTAAAAAAAGGTGATATCCTAAAATTTGCAGGTAAATGGATGGATTTGGAGAATATCGTCCTGAGCAAGGTATCACAAACCCAGAAAGATAAGCAGGGGATATACTCACTCATTAGTGGATTCTAAATAAACAAACAAACAAAAAAAGCAAAGCATGCCCAAGTTGCAAACCACAACCACTGAACAGCTTGGGATCAGAAATACCTTGGACTGACTCCTTGGATCCCACTCCCCCTAGATGAACACCTGACTCAGTCTTGATGCTGGGGGGAGAAAACTGGATTTGCCAGGAGTGGAGGTTGAACTAAGTAATATTGGGACCATGGGACCTTGGGACTGCCTGCCCAGGGAGGGATGGGGAGTTGTGGAGAAGAGAGAATGACCTGATATGGTGGGAGGGGGAAGGGACCTTGAATAAGGATATATAAGGATAGAAAGTGTGACTTCTTTGTTCATAATAATAATAATGATAATAAAGAACTCTTACTGCTATTTCAGTGGATGAGGTCTTGGTTTTTAGCATTTAAGCATTTAAGCATTTTAGCATTTAGAGGCTCATAACCAGCTATAACTCCAATTCTGGCATAATCTGATAACTTCTTTTGACATCTACAGGCATCAGGCACACATGTGGCACACATACATATATACATGTAGGAAAGATACTCATACACATAAAATAATTGTTGAAAAATAAAAAGAAAACAGTACAATGATATAACTTACCTAGCTCCCTAAAGTGCTGTCACTTTAAAAAAAATTACAGTACCATATTAATTTTGTCACTTATGCAATCAAGGACTAAAAATTAGTACTATCAAATGGATTTGTATTATATATACCCTTTTTAAAATTCACAACCACCCTCCTTTCTATCATCTTCTACCATAATATTGTTTTTAATAATTTAACTTTCTGAGAACTTTATACATGAACTCTGCATCTACTTCACTCTTATTCATTTTTCCTCCTCCTCCACTTCCACCTTGTCTTTCTGAGTGTATATAAAACTCATGTATGTGTATGTGTGCATGTATATATAACCCACCTAGTCCCTTTATCATCATTTTGGTCTTGTTGCTGATAGGTCAAGTGTGAAGCTTGCTTGTTTTTAATAAAAGCACATGATCTCACAGCAAGTATACTGGTCTTTTGGCTTTCACAATCTTTCCAGAGTGAAAGTAGTATTACACATTTTACCAGAAATTCACATTTAATCCATTTACCACTCACTATCACCCACAGTTAGTATTGTTCATTTTTCATTTGTTTTTATTTTGGAAATATTTATGTGTTTCATAATTTAACATATGAGTTTAAGTATTATTTTTTAGTAGATAATGTTGTGATTATTTTCCATCTGTGTATATTTTTCATATTTTTCTTTATGAACTTTGTCATCGAATCTAACAAGATCATTTAGTTTTATTATCAAGTATCTACAGTTGTTTATGTGGGCTATACACTAGTCCTTTGTTGGATGTGTAAATTGTAAATATTTTCTTTTGATTTATAGCTTTATTCATATCATTTACAATTTTGGTGAACTATACTTTATCAGGTTGTTTGTTTATAAACATTTTTTATTTTATTTTACTTTTAATTTTTATTTTGTTTTTATTATGAAAAAAGTCATATTTTCTTTAATCCATGTATTCCCTTGTTCAGGCTCCTTTCCCCCTCCTGCCCTTCCCAGTCACTCATTCTTCTCTCCATCAGTATAAACATTTTTTTAAAAAAATAGGGACTAAGTCTAAATTCTCTTTGTCCAGTCTTAAATTCCCAAATATTTTTTCTGTATTCTTTTGATAGTCTTATACTTTTAAAATTTGTATTACTTATTTTTTAAATTAAATTATACTTGCAGCATTTACCTCTTTTCTTTTCCTTACTTTCCCCCCATATTCCACCTCCATTTCCTTTCTATTGCCCTTGTCTTTTTTAATTGTTACTATTACACATGCACACAATTTAAAATATTCAAATATATAAATCCAATCTGGTGAGTCTGTTTAGTGCTGCTTGTATATATAATCTTTCAGGTTTGACCACTTGTTATTGAATAAGCAATTAGGTGGCTCATCCATGGAGAACATCCTTTCAGGAGTGGTTAGTTTTAAGTAAGTAGTTTATTGCTTATGGATGGGGCCATGATTTCTCCCATCCATAATAGAGTATCTGTTGATATGCTTTTACATGTCTTGTATAGGCAGCCATATTATTGAGAAACCATGGGCAAAGCTTCCCTGTCATATCTAGGAGACACAATCTCACAACAGAGTTTTTGGTTTATCTGGCTCTTAACATCTTTCTGCTTCTTTTTTCAAAATTTTCTCTGAGACTTAGGTGCAGGAGTTTTGTTGTAGATCTATCCAAATCAGTGTTGGCTCACCACTACTGGTTGATTTCTGCATTTGAACCAGTTGTGGTTTTCTGAACTAATCTTGATCTTCTGCAAAACAAAGCTTCTTTGATGAGGTGTCCAAGATACACTTATCTGTAGGTTTACACAGGTAAGTGTTTATAAAATAGTTAGAAATTAAGTCCTTTTATTAAAATGGTGGCACTAAGTTTTACTCTATGATTTGACTAGCTAAATTTCCAGTACCAGGTATGGTTTTTCTTCCTGCTAAGCAGGTCTTAAGTCCAATTGGATAGCTGTTGTTTACTACCAACTTATGAGTGTTATTATTCTATCTGTAGGGATATCTTGATATGCTGGTCACTGTTGTTTTTCATTGATATCAATGTAGGTTTGAATGATCAGTTTGTTTCCCTACCTTAACAGCTTGTATAGTACTTTCTAGTATATGAAAGCTACTGATGAGAGAAGAGACTTTCAGCTCAGATCTAGTTTGAATATCCTGTGTCATGTGTCTGTAGGACATGGTGTCTTCAGAAATAGGCTTATGTTCAACCTCTGTGAGGCAACTAAGGACAATAGCAATAAGCTATTTGAGTATGAGAGTCTCTTGTGTCTCCTGATTATCAACTCAAATGGTATTTTTTTCATGCCTGGTACTGGAGTCTTTACTTGGTCAGTTGTCACCATGATTAAAAAGAAGTGCCCTTCTTTATGTTTTCTGATTAGTATTAATTGAAGTCTATTTTGACATATATTGGAGTATCAATGCTTACTTGTTTCCTGATTCCATTTGCTTAACATGCTTTTGTTCCCATATTTTCACATTAAGAGAGTGCCTATATTTAAAGTTGTGTCTCTTCCTTGTAGAAAACAGAACAATGGACTTTTCTTTCTTAATCCGATTATCCAACCTATTTCTTTTGATCAGCAAATTAAGGCAATTAATACTTTAAAAGATCATTATTATTTAAAGTTATTACTGGAGAGAGTGTATTGATTTCAGTAATATTGCTGATTTGTGTGTGTGTTCTTAGTCATATTTTTGTTTTGTTAATTACAGTTTTATTTTTCTATAGTTTTTTGGATATGCTTATTTCTTTATTCAATGAAAATTTCACTTCTAATCAACCTAGAGTTGTTTTGGTAGACAGAAAATTTTTAACCTGTTTGTATCATAGGAAGTTTTTCTTTTCTTCAATGGGGGCAGATAGATTTGCTGGTTACAATGGGGTAGCTTGGCATTCATGTTCTTCTAGAACATTGAGTACATTGTTCTAGACTTGTAGCTTTCAAACTTTCAGTTGAGAAATATTCTCTTGATATGAGGCATGTTCCATTATCTATGATTATTTATGTATTTATTTCTTTTTGAATAAAGACAATATTCTCCAAATACATCATTTGCCTGCAAATTTTAGGATATCATATTTTCTTACTGCTGAGTAGTAGTCCATTGTGTAGATGTATCACGGTTTGTTAATCCATTCTTCAGTTGAGGGGCATCTAGGTTATTTCTAGGTTCTTGCTATTATGAATAATGTTGCTATGAACATAGTTGAGCTAATGCTTTTGGGATGCAAATGTGCATCTTTAGGGTATACGCCTAATAGTAGTATTGCTAGATCCTTGGGGAGATTGATTCCCAGTTTTCTGAGAAACCGCCATATTGCATTCCAGAGTGGCTGAACAAGCTTACACTCCCTCCAACAATGGAGGAGTGTTCCCTTTGATCTGCAACCTCTCCAGCATAGGTTGTTATCTGTGTCTTTTATCTTAGTCAATTTGATTGGTATAAGGTGGTATCTCAAATTTATTTTGATTTGCATTTCTCTGATGGCTAAAGATGTTGAGCACTTTATCAAGTGCCTTTGAGCCATTTATAATTCTTCTGTTGAGAATTTCTTTTTTAGTTATAAACCCCATTTTTGATTGGGTTATTCAAGGTTTTGGGCTCTAGTTTCTTGAGTTCTCTATAAACTTTATAAATCAGTCCTTTGTCAATTATAGGGTAGGTGAATTTTTTCCCATTCTGTAGGCTCTTGTTTTGTCATATTGACTGTGTCCTTGGCCTTACAGAACCTTCTCAGTTTCTGGAGGTCCCACTTATTGATTGTTGCTTTTATTATCTGTGCTACTGGTGTTATATATAGGAGGTGGTCACCTGTGCCAATGTGTTGGTGGGTATTTCTTACTTTCTTATGATTGTATACATAAGTGACACACAAAATTCTACCAGAGAATTTCTACAGCTTATAAACTCCTTCAGCAATGTAGCAAGATGAAAGATTACTCAGGAAATCAGTAGCCCTCCTATACATTAAAGATAAAATGGCTGAAAAAGAAATAATGAAAAACTCACTCTTTATAATCACTGCAAATAGCATTAAATACCTTGGAATAACTATAATCAAGAAAGTAACAGATCTATTTGAAAAAAACTTTAAATCACAGAAGAAAAAAGATTGAGGAAGATATCAGATAATGGAAAGATCTCCCATGTTCCTAGACAGATAGGATCAACAGAGTAAAAATGGCAATTCTTCCAAAAGCAATTTACAGATTCAATGCACTGCCCATCAAAATCACAACACAATTTTTACAGACCTTGAAAGAACAATATTCAGTTTCATTTGGAATAACAGGAAAGCCAGAGTTGCCTAAACAGTTTTGCTCAACAAAAGAACCTCAGAAGGCATTACCATCCCTGACTTCAGGTTATACTATACAGGTACAATAATAAAAACAGTCTGGTACTGGCATAAAAACAGACTTGTGGATCAATGGAATCTATTTGAAGATTCTGACATTCACCCAAAAACCTATGAACACCTGATCTTTCAAAAAGATGCCAAAAATATTCAATGGAAAAAAGATAGTATCTTTAACAAATGGTGTTGGCGTAGCTGGATGGTAGTGTGTAGACAAATGCAAATAGATCTAAGCCTATCACCCTGTACAAAACTAAAATCCAAGTGGATCAAAGACCTCAGCAGAAACCCAGCCACACTCAACTTGATGTATGACTATTTTTTTTTTCCTTTTGCAGCTTTTTCTGGTTAGAACTAGAGTCCTCCAATTTTGGAGTATCTTTTAGTCTTAAGAACTCTTCTCAGCTTATGTTATACTTATTTATCTGATTTCTGTATTTTGTTATATTTTTATGCACCTATATACCTCAAATATGCAATAATGTTTAATATTTATTCATAATGTCTTTACGTGAGTTATAGTAATTTTGACTTTTTATTCTTTTTGAAAATGTATTTTATTGCTTTCATATGTGTGGCCATCTCTCTCATCTTGCCAACATATACTCTGTCAACCCCCCCACACACCTTTTCAAATTCTGGACTCTGTTTTAATTATTATTTTCACACAAGTTGTATATAAATATAACTTGTTGAGTGCATTTTGTGTTATTTATTTCTATATTTTTTAAAGCCTGACCCCTTGGTATTTGACAACCAGTTAAGAAGCTCAACCCTAGAGTTCATTGATTTTCTCCCTCTAAGCATTCACTAATTGGCTATAGCATTTCATTTAGGGGAAGGACCATGTAAGCCTTTCCACATCCATGTTGGCATAGCAGCTGTTGTTGTCACTATTCAGGTCTTGGTTAGACTACCATATTATTGAGAGTCCATGAGTGGAATTCACTGGTCATGTATACATGACAATGTCTCATAGTAGAGCAGATGTTCTGGTTTTCTGGTTCTTACAACAGTTTTTCTAATCTCTCTTCTGAGGTGGTCCCTGAGTGTTAGATATAATGATTATGTTGAGGATGGCATCCCATATTCAGTTATTTGCTGTATTTGACCTGCAAATAACTTTTAGCTTTCTCTAATGATATCTTTCTGCTACAAATCAAACTCCTTTGATGAGGATTGAGAGGTAGGTATAAGGGCAAGTATTACAAAAGTAGTTAGAGTTTATCCTATTTTGGAAATGCAGAAGCAGTAGCTTCTCCTCTAGGTTCCATGATCTAACTAGCTTTGGATAGTTGGTTAGGTATACAGTACTAGTCATGTGTTCCTTCTTATTGAGTGGGTCTTAAGTCCAATTACAAAGTGATGGTTACCATAAAGCTATAACAGTCATTTTGGACTATATCTTGCTATGCAGGTTATTGTTATGGTTCATATGGTAATATCTGAGTAGGACTCTTAATTAATCTTCAGCCTTGGCAGCTTTTATGACATCTCCTAGCACTATGAAAGCTAGTTTTCTGGGTGAACAGGTTTGTGGAGTAGTAGAAATAATGCAAAACTGTTCAACCTATAAAGGAAATATACAGATTTAACAAAATTTTCAAAACAATTTCAATGTAATTCTTCACAGATTTTTCAGAAATATCATGTAAAAATTCATATGTAAATACAAAAAAGCCAGGATTTCCAACACAATTCTAAGCAATGAAATCACTGCTGTGGATAAAATTATTCCAAACTTTAACATACTTTAGAGCTATAGTGTTGAAAACACTATGACACTAGCATTAAAAAACAACATATGGAAAACCCAGTTATAAGCCCACACTCCTACTTCTACTTTGTTTTTCACACAGAGGCAAAAAGGCAATTTAGAGAAAAAGACATCATGTTACAAAACTGGTAGTTACATGTAGAAGAATGTGTCTAGATCTTTATCTTTCACATTAAAAATAACTATTTTTATTGTTTCTTTTTTATTAAAAAGGTCTTTTTTCCCACATGTCACACTGCTCTTCCATTCTTCCCTGTTCCAAAACCCTCTCAGTCTGCCTTCAGCCCCCATACCCTATGCCCTGATCCCCTCCTCCAAGGGAGCAACGAGTCCCAAGATGGCTCAGCTTAGCATGGTGCATTCACTCCAGACAGGTATTATTTTTCAACCCAATATCCAGGCTGAGTTAGGCACTCCTGTGCAGGGAATGGGATCCAATTTGCCAGCCCATTTAAGGAACACAATCTGATCCCATCCCTTGAGGTTCTACATACTACCCATGTCAATCAACAGTTACCTATACTTGGAGGGCCTAACTCTTTGTCCTATAGTTCCCCAGGCACTGTTCTTGATTCAGTGTGCTCTCCAGAGCTCCAGGGAGCCAACTCTGTGGGACTCCTCTTCATACTCCCAATCTCCTTGCTCATACAGACTCTTCTCACCGACTTTCCAGCTCTAAGGGGAGCTTGGCCCAGTGCTCATCCATAGATCTCTACCTCTATTCATTGTTGGTTGTAGGCTCTGTGATGACAGTTAGGGTGATTACCCATTTGATTACAGGGGATGTCCTGTTTAGGCACCCCCTCCATTATTGTTTGAGGACCTATTCAGGGACAACCTGTCAGTTCATGGGGGTTTCCCTGACACCCAGTCTCTTTCCAACCATGCATTGGCTTCCTCTATTAAGATTTCCATCTCTTTTTTCTCCCTTTTTGTCGCTCCTCTCACTCAACCTTCTCCTCTCGTGATTTGTTCCCACTTCTCCTTGGTCACTACCTGTTATGGTCCCAATTTGCTAATATGATCTTCTCTATTTTTTTTCCCTAGGAGAATCCTGGGATGTCTCTCGTAAGGTCTTTCTGATCCTAAGCTGTTCAGGGGTTGTGTTTTGCAGCTTGGATATTCTTTGCTTTTTGTCTAAAATTCATTTATGAGTGAGTACATCCTATACCTATCTTTCTAGGCTTGTGATACCTCACTCAGGGGGATATTCTCCAAATCCATCCATTTTTCCTGCAAATTTTAGAATGTCATTCTTTTTTACTGCTGAGTAGTAGTGCATTGTGTAGATATAGCACAGTTGTCAATACATTCTTCAGTTGAGGGGCATCTAAGTTGTTTCCAGGTTCTTGCTATTACGAACAATGCTGCTATGAGCATAATAGAGGTTTGGGGTGCAAATGTGCATCTTTAGGGTATACACCCAGAAGTGCTGTTGCTGGATCCTTGGCGAGATTGATTCCCACTTTTCTGAGGAACTAGCATACTGCATCCAGAGTGGCTGTGCAAGTTTACACTCCCATCAGTAATGGAGGAATGTTTCCCTTGCTTTGCAACCTCTCCAGCATAGATTATCATCTTGTTTTTGATCTTAGTCATTCTGACAGGTGTAAGGTAGTATCTCAAAGTTGTCTTGATTTGCATTTCTCTGATGGCTAAAGATGTTGAGCACTTTTTCAAGTGCCTTTCAGCCATTTGTAATTCTTCTGTTGAGAATTTTCTTTTTAACTTTGAACCCTATTTTTAATTTGGTTACTTAGATTTTTAGGTTCTAGTTGCTTGAGTTCTCTATATATTTTGGAGATCAACTCTTTGTTAGATATAGGGTTGGTGAAGATCTTTTCTCATTCTGTAGAGTGTCATTTTTTCTTATTGACTTTGTCCTTTGCCTTACAGAATCTTTGTAGTTTCAGGAGACCCCACTTATTGATTATTGTTCTTAGTGTCTGTGCTACTGGTGTTATATTTAAGAAGTGCTCATCTGTGCCAATGCGTTGAATGATGTTTCTCATTTTCTTTTCTATCAAATTCAGTGTATCTGGGATTATGTTGAGGTCTTTGATTCACTTGAATTTGAGTTTTGTGCAGGGTGATAGATTTGGATTTATTTGCATTTTTCTACATACTACCATCCAGTTATGCTAACACCTTTTATTGAAGATACTATCTTTTTTCTATTAAATTTTTTGGTCTCTGTCAAAAATTAGGTGTCCATAGGTGTGTAAGTCAATGTCTGGGTCTTCAATTAGATTCCATTGATTCACAAGTCTGTTTTTATGCCAGTATCAAGCTGTTTTTATTATGTAGCTCTATAGTATAGCTTGAAGTCAGACATGGTAATGCCTCCAGAATTTCTTTTGTTGAGCAGGATTGTTTTTGCAATCCTGGGTTTCCTGTTATTCCACATGAAATTAAGTACTGTTTTTTCAAGGTCTGTAAAAAGTTGTGTTGAGATTTTGATGGGGATTGTATTGAATTTGTTGATTGTCTTTGGTAAGATTGCCATTTTCACTATGTTTATCCTACATATCTAGGAGCATGGGACATCATTCCATTTTCTGATATTCCCTTCAATTTCCATCTTCAGTGACTTAAAACTTTTGTCAAACAGGTCTGCTACTTCTTTGGTTAGAGTTATGCTTAGATGTTTAATGTTCTTTGCAACTATTAAAGAGTAGTATTTCCCTTATTTCTTTTTCATCCCTTTTATCCTTAGAATATAGAAGGACTACTGATTTTTGCTTGAGTTAATCTTGTACCCTGCTACATTGCTGAAGGTATTTATCAGCTGCAGATATTCCATAGTAGAATTTTGGTGGTCACTTATATATGCAATCATATCATCTGCAAATAGAGATAGTTTGACTTCATTTCCAATTTGTATCCCCTTAATCTCCCCCTTAATGCTCAGGTACTAGGTTGAACAGCGAGCAGAAAGAGTGTAAGAGCCAAAAGCTATGAATGACTCCATGGGAATAGTATCTTCAAGACAAAAAAAGGACAGGTACAACATAAACTCACAGAGACTATGGCAGCACACAAATATATTCACAAAATTAAACCAGACAAAATCCTAGTACTGAGAAAGAAAAGTGAACACAAATTCCCACCTGTAGCTAAGAAGATTTTTGCAAATAATAATTTTTGGGACAGGGAAAATCAATTTTCTCTGATGGAGAAACATTAGGTATATCACACTCCAGACAGGCCCCATCCCCCAGAGTAGTTGACCAGCATATAATAGACTCCATGATTTTTTATTCTTTTTTATATTTTGTTTAATTAGGTTGCTTGTTTGTTTTGATTTGCATTTTTATAAAAACATATTGAATGAAAATTTAAATAATAATTAAAAAAGAAAAGATAAACATAACTATTTAACATACTTAGCCACCAGAGAACTAAAACCTAAAACTAGTTTGAATTTTCATATTATCCTAGTAAGAATGGTTAAGATTAATAGGACAAATGTTGGTGTTGATTTAAGGAAAGGAAAATATCTTTATTGGGAACGTAAACTGGTGAAACTAATATGGAAATTAATGTGGAGGTTCTTGAAAAACATAGAAATAATCATTGGTGTGCTTTACCCTGGAGTGTACTATTTCTTCCTTTCTTAGCATTCCATAGCTGACCTAATACTTTGTCTAAGATTGAGGCTTCCCTCATGAATTTCTTCCTTCCATGTTTGTGTATTTACTAGTGCTCTCCTTGTGCAGGTCATGTTTTAGTACCTATGTTGGTGAGATTTAATGGGTATAGCTTTTGATATTTCTAAGATATACAATCTTTTACAAACTTGATGTTCATCTGGTTCTTACAATCTTTTCACCCCTTGGTTATCTAATACTAAAAGGTCAGAACTAAAAAAAAAAACCATAAACATACAAGTAAGATTATGAGGACTTACCAGGTTGCATTGATTTTATATATATATATATGTATTTATATATTACTATATTTTACTGAATATATCATATATTACTATATTTATATAGTCTTATATGTATTACTATATGTGTGTCTAGCTTATATGTATATATATGCACACACATATTTATATAATAACTAAAGAAAAATTATCATAAATTTGAGAGAAAAATACTTGGAAGGGCCAGAGGGTTTAGAAAGAGTAAAGGAAAGGAAAATTATATAATTATACTATAATCTCAACAAGTAAAAAATTTAGATATATCAGTCCTGAGCATATTTTCAAAGTACTTTATGGCTTCTGCAGTGATATTTTCATATACTATTTCATTGCCACCATATTCACAATAGCTAAGAAAGAAAACAAATTAGATATTTAATGGATGAAAGGCTAATAAAAATATAATTCATATACATAGTGGAATATTATTCAGCTGTAAAGAAAAAATAAGATTTTATAATCAAAGGGTAAATGGAACTGAAAATTCATCCTGGGCCCCCCCAAAAAACAGTGCATTTCTTTCTCATATACAAGTATTACATTTAAATCTTTGGATATGCTACTTAAATTTAACTACTCACAGAAGTAAGGAAATAAGTAAGGGCCTCAAGGGAAGAGAGTTAGTAAACAGATGGTATGAATGATTAACGAGGAATATAGGAACAAGAAGGGATAAATAACTTAGTGAAGCAGAGGGCACTGTAGAAGAGGGAGTATAGAGAAGGGTAACAGTTAAGACCTTTGAGAATACCATATGGAATTCTTCTACATTGTATTAATTCTGACCTGCACTATGCAGCCTGGCCCTGTGGCCTGGACCTGCTGAACTGCAGACCTGCAGACCCACAGACTCACAGTCACACAGAATCACACAGATGCTTATATTAATTTTATGCTGATTCACTTAGGGCTGAGGCATATTACTAGATAGCTCTTGCTCTTAAACTAACTTATGTTCAGCCATGCAGCTTGATACCTTTTCTCAGAGTAGCATTTCAGCTTCAACTCTGCATCTGCTACAGTCTCCTCCTTGTGCCTCTGTTACATTCCTGTGGTGTTTGTGTCTGGCATCTGTATCTGCTCTGAGATGTTCCCAAGTTTTCTTAGCCTGGTAGCCCCACCAACACTTCTTATCTGTCTTTAGCCAATCACTTTTTATTAAACCCATAGTTGGGATAAATATTTACAATGACAGAAAACAGTAGTAACATAACATAATTGCACTACATATCCCTTTATTTCTTTTAAAAACAAGAACCCCATATCTAATGTCCTTTTTCTTATCCATTACCTATAACAACTTATAACCAACACTGTAAACAAACACAAACATTCATAATCCATTTTGGGGGAATTTGGGCATAGTCCTCTATGCTACTTCCTGCTGAATGGGGGTGTTGGCAATTCCATGGGGATCCTAAGAAAATTTTAGGATTATGGATAATTCTTTAGTGAAGTAGTCTATAGGGCTGAATAATCTCAACCAGTCTCTTTGAAGTAGTTTTGGATGCAGAGTTCCAATGAAACTGCAACAGAAGTGTTTTGATATGCTGGATTATCTGGGCTGTTTCCATTGGAGACTTTTCAGGGGGTCTTCCTTGATCAAACCTTATTTTCTTTAATTGGGAATGAATCCACAGCTTCTTATTTCCTGTAGAAATAAAAAGAAAGCCTCTTCTCCAAAGTAGCATATCTTTTGATTTCAATTTAAGAAAGTCAACTCATTTACAAAGTACATAGGCTGAATTAATCCAAGAGCATTTTAATCAAATGACTTATTTTTAGCAGCTTTAACTACTCCATTTAAAGTAAAAAAACTTAAAGACAAAAATAACATAGAGTATCCAGACACTCTTTGTATGTTCCATTTTCAAATGGCTTATTACTATTTCTTTTTACTCTATTTCTTTTTAAAGGACTTTCTCTATTCTTTTCCCTTTTATTTTTTCTCTCAAGCCTACACATATTTTTAAACATACCCTGTTAACTGTCTACTGGTTGCTTTTTTTTAAAAAAAAAAAAAAATCTGATTCTACTATGCATCTCTTTTCTTTTTCTATTTCTGACCGCACCTTTGCTTGGCTGGGGTGGCTGACTCCACCCAGCTCCCTTTATTACTCTCTGTTTCTGATAACAACTTTAATCTGTCAAGGCGTGGCTAGGGGTTAAAGGTGTTACTAGGTGGCTTCCTGGCTCCACCTAGCTCCTAGTCTAGCTTCATAGAGTTTAGTCCTTTAGCTAATTATCAGACACAATTACAGCTCTAGGGAATTTTAGGGTGCATATAATCATCAAGTAAATCACTGCCGCCTGCTGGTCATTAACTCCATTTAAGTATTTGGCAGCAAAGCCCATTAAAAGACTCACAAGTGTTTTTCTCTAAGGCTGAATCAGGAAATTTCAATTAAAAAAGCTGTGCCTCTGATTGCTTCCAGCAAACAGAGCTGATCTAAGAAACTGCTGTGGCTACAAAAAAGTCAATCTTTGACTCTGTTCCTTTATTACTGTGAAAATAGAAACCTTAAATCCACTATAAGCAGTTTGTTCCTTATATTGAGGCTCAGGAACTGGCCTTGTTGCAGATTTTAAACTGCACTCTAAAAGCCCACTATTTTGTAGTCCAAGACCACATGCCTCACCAGGGCATCTCTGTACCATGGCTCATGTGAGAGCCACAACTCCCGAAAGCAGTTTTTGGCTCTGATTCTGTGCTCTAGAACTGCCTTTTATCTTTCTCAAGCTTTATGCGTGTATATATCACCAACGTTGGGCAGCCATTTTTTGTAATATGTTTCTGGCCTGGACTTTCTGGGTCTGGACTGGCGGCAGTTTGACTGGCAGTCTGGCAGTCTGGCAGAAACGCTTGCAGTCACACAGAGACACATAGAAGCTTACATTAATTTTTTGCTGATTGACCTAGGGCCCAGGCATATAACTTGCTAACTCCTTTTTCTGAACTCAACCCATCTTGTTTAGCTGTGCAGATCAGTATCTTTTCTCAGAACAGCATTTCAGTTTTTTTCCTCTGTGTCTCCTGGTGTCTGCCTTGTCTCTTAGGAGGCTATGTGGCATCTCTCTGCAACACTTCTACTTTAGAATACTTATAGTGCAAACATATACACATGTAAATGACTTTAAATGGAATTACTCTATAACGGAGGAACAATTATTTTCTTAGATATCATAAGCTATCAAATAAAAGTTTCAATACCTAGTATGGATTATTTTTATTGAGGTTTTGGTAAGCCAAGTCCCATAAATTTTCTAGCATGTTACATACTATTACTATTGCTCCTGATAACGACTAGAAAATTTGTGGTAAGATTGTATTGGTATTATTATACCACACACCCAAGTCATAACTCACGGAGAAACTAAGCTGAGCCCAACCTGAGAACTTCGTTGTTACTAACTGGCTTTTATGAAGATGGAAGGTACTATGTATGAAACCAAGGTAGAACAATACCCACCAGGCTTACACAATTTTGGGAGCTACAATAGACAATAGCTTGACAAGATGTGCTAAATGGTGTGATGCAACAACACCATAAAAGTTATGAAATAACCAACCACATTCTGCTTGGATTTAAAATATTTTCCATAAGATAAAAAACTCATACCTGATATTAACTGGGTCAAAACCCCATAGATAGTATGTCATAGTTCATAAATGATAACTTAGTGCTTATAATTTGCTAAATACATATAGTAATAAACTATCCACTAAGTTCATCTATTCATGCTCATAGATTAGTGTATATCTAAACCCTCATTGGATAAGTTTCTTTATGTAGAAAGTGGTAATTAATACAGACCTCCAACTAGTAAACAAGTATAGAACAAGAAACTTCTGTGTGCTCACCTATAAATACAACATCTATATCATAATTCCTTTGCCCAGGGCTCAGGAAAATTCTCAGAGGTTGGGGCAAGAGTTTAAGAGTCAGAGGAAGAGAGGTCTATGGCAGAATAGTATCTGCTGGACATGATATTGAAGGTACACATTTGAAATCATAGTATATGAGACTGCATGTACAAGACTTACATAAAATGAAGTCAACCACAATGTCTTTGTAGACAGGGAATGGTCTCATAAAATGTTATCTCTATCTGAGGAGCTATTGCTAACTGATGGTTATCTGTGAGTGGAAAATTCCATTTTCTTAATGATGTTAGCCCTAAAAGGGTATTCAGGCTCTAACAGATGGTCACTCAACATTTCACATATAGTTATTATCAAATGGAGTCAGGATGTATGAGAAGAAAGGTAGTGATGAAGGTAGAGATAGAGATAGAAGAATGAGAGAGAGAGAGATAGTGAGAGAGAGTTAGCTGGTGGGAAAAAAGTGAGGTACCTATGGGGAGATTTGCAGGGGACTTGGATGGGAAGATATATTCAAGCCAAACACATACTAAAAAGTAACTAGAAGGAGAATATTTGGGAAGAAACTTGGTACCATTCATTTACAGGAAGCAACTGATTGCTGTTTGCTCACATAGTAATGCCAAAAGAAACAAAACAATTAGAGTTGTCAGAACTGGCATTAAAATAGCTCCAAGGCATATCAAATAATCAACTAATAAATAAATAAATACATAAATATACAATTTAAAGTCATCTTAAAATTTGTATAAAATTTTGAGCTATTTTAATTCATATTTGCTCTATCATCTTCATAATGCAGGACATTATTTTGGGAAGGATTATCTCTGAAACTAGCTAGCTTTATTTGCTGTGTTCATGTTTTCCTAAGTAACTGAAGGAAAGTGTTCATCTTTGTTTTCGTAACTCAAAATACAAGAAGAAAAAGTAGCAGGTATGCCTTTAATGGCTATAGAGGATATTGCGAATCTGTAAATACATGGACAAATAGGTTATGGTTACATACAAACAATAAATTGTTGAATAATTAGTAAATTGTAAAATATAACGACTTTACAAAATTTTGAATTTAGAAAATAGTGGTGCTTAAAAGAAATTTAAAAAGCCATTTGAATAATCTGGTCAGACACATACCCAGAGATTCTTAAACATTCATCTCATCTGGTCCATGAGTTCTGCATAGGCCTTCTAAGTGTTAAATCTGTGAGCTTGCAGATTTACAAAGATTATGATAGAGCAATGCTTCCTAAATTTTGTCACTTGTTTTTTTCCTCCAGCTCCTGAATATCAAGGAGGTGAATGGCAGAAATTTAGCTGAAAGTAAGCTAATGGAAAAGGAAATCTGGTGATCATAGAAGACAAAGAGTAATGTTTTAAACAAGTTTTAAAAAACCAAACCAAAAATTTCACCAAACCAAATCAAGACAAACAAACAACAACAACAAAAACTTAAAGAAGGGAATTTAAACAATTAACATCAAACACTGGGTAGAAGAGAAGGATTGTTTTCCAGAATTCCCACATTATAATGAATAAATGCTTAACTTCAGCAATGACAAGAAATTAATTCACATTAAGAAACAGGAAATTTGGATTAAAAGAACAAAAGAAATGGAAGATTTCGAGAACTTGGACAGTGAGCTTACTAGACAAGGGCTACTGAAAAAGAATTATTTTTAAACTTGGAATTATCTTATGAAATTGCAGGTTTCCTTATGAAATTTTCTTTCATAGTTTGGTTAACTATTCCCCTGTTCCTTCTTCCTAAACATCACCCTGGCCTCCATCCATACTTAAACTTTCACCCCAGTATTTATGATTTCACTTTTATACCATATATGTTCCATTACCTCCCACATTATCCAATCTTAAAGCTTTTTTCCCCTGGTCTCATGGGCTCATTCTAAGTAAGCACAGCTTTCATTAAGAAAACAAATCTGGTAAGAACATGGAAAATAATTGCTACTTATTACATAAGTATAAACTTGTACAGCCACTATGGAAATCAGAGGAGATATTTCTGTAAGACATAAACTAAAAACAAAGTGACTATGTAATCCAGTTATATCACTCATGGACATACACTGGAAGGTGTTGTAAAAGATTTTTGACCCCATACAGGCCAGAGGTTTGAACTCGACATGGCCACTTTTACTCAGACACTTAAATTAATTTCATCCTGTTTGGCCTATATCTCAGGCACATTCTGGCTAACTCTTTCATCTTAATTCAACCCATTTCCATTAATCTACCTGGCCCTGTGCCCTGTGGCCCTAATCTCACCTGTGGTCCTACATGATTCTTTGGCAGCTGGATTTAGTCTGTCTTAACTCTGCCCTCCCCTACCTATCTCTGATTTCTTGCCTATCATGATTCCCCCACTTACTTCTATTGCATCTGATACAGGCCAAAACAGTTCCTTTATTTACAGCATACAGATGGAACATTCCCACCAATCTCTGATTTCTTGCCTATCATGATTCCTACACTTACTTCTATTGCATCTGATACAGGCCAAAACAGTTCCTTTATTTACAGCATACAGATGGAACATTCCCACCACAGGAAGGGCTCTGTATCTTAATACAGATATTTTGCTTATTTGTGTTTATTACAATTTAGGCATACTGGAAAAGAAAGTAAACAGCCTAGATGTCCATCAAAAGCTGAATGGATAAAAAAAAAGTGCAATCAAATTTTATTGAACCATAAATAAAAATTAAAAATAAAATAAAATTTGCAGGGTTTGGAAAATGTTATATTAAATAAGTTATTGATAAAACAGAAAGGTAGTCTTCAGAATTTCATTCTCCCTTCTCTCCTCCAAATCCAGTCCCCCAGTTTCATTTCTAGCTCTGCAGCAGACACCTTGCTGCAGTCTCCATTCCTCTTTGCTCCATATGTCAAGGATCATGTAGATATTCTCCTACAGTCTTCCTCACCACAAATCCCATTGTCTAAGCCACTAACTCCTTTAGGAATTATCTGCAAACCCACCAGCCAAGGAATCAGATATATCAGGGAAGCAGGTAAACAATCTTCAGATATTTGCTTTCCTTCCATTCCTTCAAATCTAATCCCCCATTCTCATCTACAGCACTATGTAAGACTATATACTGTTGCCTATTCATTCTCTCTGTCCCCCTCAGCAGGAAAACTCTGATTTCCTCCCTCCTCTGGACACCTCCAAGTCTCTCACTTCTAGGCCATCTCTACTCCTAGGTATCAGATCCCAGGACAAAGAAATATACTCTATCTGGAATCCCCAGTGACCATACCTGGCAAGATCTCAGCAACATTTATTTCCAGGAACCTATATCCACCAAAATCTAAGAACCAGAGAGAATAGAAACTAAGTAATGGAACATTCACTTATTGAGGATAAGACAATATATATTAGAACCTAAAATTACAACCATCCTAGACACAGATGCCTAGACAACAGCATAAAACACAATGAATAACTGCCATATAATATGTTTCCTCTAGAACCCAGCAATCTTATCACAGAAACCTCCATTCCCAAATGCAACATAGTTGAAGCACAAAACAAGGGCAACAAAATAACCTTTATAATTTATTAAGGGGTCCTTAAAGAGGAAATAAATAAATCCATTAACTTTTTTTAAAAAGCACAGTTAAATAAATGAAAAATATTTCAAGACTTGTAAGTGGAAATAGTACCAATAAAGAATACCAAACTGAGGGAAAAGTTGAAATGAAAAATTTAGGAACTTAAATAGTAAATTTAGAGGCAAGCCTCACCAACAGAACACAAGATATGAATCTCAGAAATAGAAGACATAATACAAAAAATAGATACCTAATCCAAAGAAAATATTAAATCTAATATAAAAGAGTCCAGGCACCCATCCAAGAAAACTGGAACACTATGAAATGATATGACTAGAGGAATATGTAGAAACCCAGGTCAAAGGTATAGAAAATATTTTCAACAAAATTATAGGTATAAGTTTCTCTAACCTAAAGAAGGAGGTTCCTAACAAGGTACAAGAAGCATGCAGAACCCAAAGAGACTTGAACAAAAAAAGAAATTTTTTATGTCACATAAAAATAAAACCACTAGATGCACAGAACAAGAAAATGATATTAAAAAGCTACAAGTCAAAAGAGCAAGCAACATATAAAGGTAGAACAACACCTGACTTTTAAATGGAAATATTAAAAGCCAGAAGTGCCATGACACATAAAGATGAAGAACAAAACACATTTCATGATAAAAAACAAAAAAATTAAGTAGCATCTGTCCATAATTCCTGCCAACAGAAGGCAATAGAAGCAAAATAATAACCTGACAAAGCCAGCCCACTCAAGAAAATGCAGAAATAAATATCAGACTATTAAATCTGGAAGAGAAAAAATCCACACCACAACAAAAAACATTACAGAAATCAATAAGCAATGCTCAGTGATGACACTCAGTATCAGTGGACTCTATTCCCTGATGAAAGAGAGACAAACAGTATGAATATAAAACTAGATCCATTTTTTGACTACATTCAAGAATCATAAGGATTTTTCTTAGTCTTACTACAATTTTATATGCCATGCTTTGTTGATATCCATTGGAGGCCTGCCTTTTTAAAAACAGAAATAGAGAAGGAGTGATTTGAGGCAGTGTAGAGAAGTGATGAAATGCTGTCAGGGTGTAAAATAATTAACTTAAACAAATAAAAAATATTGGGAACAAAAACAAGAATCATACCTTAATATTAAGGATAGACATTACATGAGGGTGAAGGATGGAAAAAGATATTCCAGGCATATGGACCTTAAGAAGCAAACTGATGTAACCACCTTAATGTCTGACAAAGTAGAAATCTAATAAAATACATAAAAATCTAATCAGAAGAGATAGGAAGGACACTACACACTCATCAGAGGAAAAATCCACCCAGTTTCAATTCTTAACATCTATGTCCCAAACCCAAGGGCACCCAAGTTCATAAAAGAAACATTATTGCAGCTTAAATTACATATTAACCCTCACATAGTAACAATAAATAACTTTAATATCCCACTTTCAATATATAAACAGGTTATTTAGATAGAAACTAGACATAGAAATTCTGGATATAAATGACATCATAAATCAAATGGACCTACCAGATGCTTGTACAACATTCCACCCAAACACAAAAGGATATACCTCCACTGTACCTCATGAAACTCTCTCCAAAGCTGGATACACATTTGCACCCAAAGCAACACTTAACAGATATAAGAAACTTGAAATAAAACCCTGTTTTTTCTCTGACCAACAAAGATTAAAGATGAATACTCACAAAAACAGAAACGAGAAACCTTACAAACTCAATTTTCCGAATGAGTTTGGAAATATTAATGGAAATATTAAATTTAATATTAATTTATTTTATTAGTCAAATATTTTAAAACTTTCTAGAATTTAATGCAAATGAAAATACAACATACCTAAACTTATGGAGACACAATGAAGGAGGTTCTAAGAGAAAACTTCATAGCAAAAAATGCCCACATTAAAGAAAAAATTGGTGCATCTCATACTAGTAATTTAAGAGCGTACCATAATGCTCTAGAACAAAGAAAAGAAATCACATCCAGAAAGAGTACATGGCAAGAAATATTCAACCTCAGGTCTGAAATTAATGAAATAGGAAAAAAAAAACCGATATAAAGAATCAATAAAACAAATAGTTGGTTACTTCAGAAAAACCAATAAAATTAAGAAACCCTTGGCCAAATAAAATGGCAAAGCAGGAAGATCCAAATTAGCAACATTAGAGATGAAAATGTGGGCATAACACCAGACATTGAGTGCTATGGGACTATGCTCTGGTCCAGTGTAAATATTTGTCACTGTAAATACTGATTAAAAATGCTGATTGGCCAGAAGCTAGACAGGAAGTAGAGGTGGAACAACCAGACTAGGAGAATTCAGGGAATCAGAAGAGCAGAGCAAGAGATGCATGCCAGACACAGGGGAAGGAAGACAAAAATGCTGCACTGAGAATGAGGTACTAAGCCATGTAGTTAAACGTAGATAAGAATCATGGGTTAACTTAAGTGTAAGAACTAGATAGTAATAAGCCTGAGCTACTGGCCCAACCGTTACTTAATATTAAGTCTCTGACTCAATTATTTGGGAAGCAGCTACTGGATATCTAAGAGACTCTGGAGACACAGAAACTTCTTACAACAATTGAGAGTAATCAAGAGATTTTAAAGGACATACTTTAAAAAAGAGTACCTCACTGATATTCTCTATATATACCACCTACAAAAATTAAATTAAATCAGATAAACAATTTAAATGGGCCTATAACCCTTGATGAAATAGAAGGGGTCCTTAAAAGGCTTCTAACCAAAAGAAAGAATTATATGAGAACTTCAAAGAGAAGTTAACACCTATAGAAACAGAAGGAGCATTGCCCAATTAATTTTATGAGGCCAGTTACACTAATACCCAAGCCACAGAGAAAGAGACTCAACAAAGACAGAATTACAGATCAATTTGTCTTACAAACACAGATACCAGAAGTTTCAGTAAAATATTTGCAAGAAAATTCTAAGAACACATCAAGAATATCATCTACTACATCAGAGTTGTAGGAATGTTCAACATATTAATATAAATAAATAAAATCCACCATATAAACAAATTGAAAGGCAAAAACCAGATTATCATCTCATTAGATACAGAAAAGGAGTTTGACAAAATCCAACATCCTTTTATGATAAAAGTCCCAGAGAGATTAGGAACACAGTGGTCATACCTAAACACAATAAAGGCAATTTATAGCAAAACCATAGTCAACATCAACTTCAAAGCATTTCTACTAAAATATAGAAGAAGAAAAGGTTTTTCCCTTTTTCCATATTTATTTAATATAGTTCTTGAAGTTTAGTTAAAGCAGTAAGCTAACTAAAGGAGAGCAAGGGGAATATAAATAAGAAGAAAAGAAGTCAATGTATCTGTGTTTACAAATAATTTGGTAGCATACATAAGCAATTCTATAAATTCCACCAAAAAACTCCCATAGCTGATAAACCCATTCAGCAATGATGCAGGAGGAAATACTAATGCACAATATCAGTACACTTTCTAAATGCAAATGACAAATGATCTGAAAAACATCCAGGAAAAATACCGTTGACAATAGACTCAAAAATATAAAATGTCTTTGAGTAACTCTAAACAAGTGACTTTATTCATAATTTTTTTCTTTTTTATGAATAAAGTCATAATTTTTATCCACGTATCCCCTTGTTCAAACTCCCTTCCCCTCCTGCCCTTCTCAGTCACTCTCTCTTCTCCCCATCTCCTTATCTCCTCTCCAGCAAGGGCAGGAGGTCCCAAGGTCCCAAGGTGGCTTAGTTCAGCATCCACTCCAGGTAGATCTGCTTTCCTCATCCTAATAACAAGACTGGATCAGGTGTTCCTCTGGAGAGAATGGGCTCCAAGATACCAGTCCAAGGTGTTTCAGTGGTTGTAGTTTGCAGCTTGGGAATGCTTTGCTTTTTGTTTTAAGTCTACTAATGAGTGAGTACATCCCCTGCTTATCTTTCTGGAATTGTGATACCTCGCTCAGGAGGATATTCTCCCAATCCATCTATTTGCCTGTGAATTTTAGGATATCATTTTTTCTTACTGTTGAATAGTACTCCATTTTGTAGATGTGCCATAGTTTGTTAATCCATTCTTCACTTGAGGGGCAGTTAGGTTATTTCCAAGTTCTTGCTACTACGAATAATGCTGCTATGGACATAGTTGAGCTAATGCCTTTGGAGTGAGAATATGCAACTTTAGAGTATATGCCCAGTAGTAGTATTGTTGTATACTTGGGGAGATTGATTCCCAGTTTTCTGAGAAACCGCCATATCACATTCCAGAGTGGCTGAACAAGTTTATACTCCCACCAACAGCAGAGAAGTGTTCTCCTTGCTCCACAACCTCTCCAGCATAGGCTGTCATCTGTGTCTTTTATCTTAGCCAATCTGACAGGTATAAGGTGGTATCTCAAAGATGTTTTGATTTGCATTTCTCTGATGGCTAAAGACGTTGAGCACTTTTTCAAGTCCTTTCAGCCATTTGTAATTTTTCTCATGAGAATATCCTTTTTCATTCTAAATCCCATTCTTAATTGGGTTATTTAGGGCTTTGGGTGCTAGTTTCTTAAGTTCTCTATATATTTTAGAGATCAGTCCTCTGTCACTTGTAGGGTTGGTAAAACTTTTTTTCCATTCTATAGGCTGTCATTTTATTTTATTGACTGTGTCCTTGGCTTTATAGTAGCTTCTTAGTTTCATGAGGTCCCACTTATTCACAGGGAAAAATCTTTTAGACAAATGCTGCTCAAAAAACTTGATATCCACCTGTATGTGTAAAACTCTGAAGGCAAGGCTTCTACAACGAAAGTGGTAAAACACTGAGGGAAAAAGTTTCTGCACTGTGAGTGTTACAGTTTTCTGATATGGGGTAGGAGAGTGGGAGTGTTTCTCAGTGCAATTATTACAGCTTTGCCTGGCAGGGGGGAAGTTTCCCCAAGGCAAGTGTTCATCTCTGAAGGGGAAATTATTCTGGACGTCAAGAGCCAAGGAAAACCACAAAGTAACACCACACAACAACTCCTATATTGCAGAACAAACCTAATACAAGAAATTTATTGGGAGGGGAAAAGCAAGGAGGGTGGCTGCCTTTGCTCAGGCTGAGAAGCAGCACAGAACTGAGCAGAAGATCAGGTTTCATGGAGCAGTCAGGAAACTTTTCAGAATGAAGATTTCCAGGGTGGGACTTGGATTTTCAAGTCCTGAACTTTGGCTTTTTACATTGTAGGGCAGAATTTGGCTATCTGCATCTGGAATGGATAGCTCTTAGAGTGTTCTGTGGACAGGGCCTGTCTATTGGAGGTTCTTTGGGGCTGGACCTGCCCACTTCATGTGCTTTGATGGGCTACACCTCCTATAGAAGAATGAAATTAGATCAATATCTTTCCCATAAGACCAGTTTGTTGGGGTGAGGAAAGCCGATCTGTCTGAAGTGGGTGTTGAACTAAGCCACTTTGGAAACTTGAGACCTCCTGCCCTTGCTGGGGAGGAGATAAGGAGATGGGGAGAAGAGAGAGTGACTGCTAGGGGGTAGGAGGGGGTAGGAAGTTTAAACAATCCATTCTTCAGTTGAGGGGCATCTAGGTTGTCTCCAGGTTCTTACTAGTACTTATCACGGTATAAACCCGCCATGAGATATGTTTTAAATGGGGTTTATTTTGTGAAAATCACTTACAAAACAGAGAAGATTTAAAGAGAAAATGAAGGAATAATGTTGCAGCGCACCAGAGCGTTTCTAAGGAAAACTCCTCATCCCCATGCCGCACGTCCAAACTCTGGCGTCGCTGGCCAGAACTACGTACCCCGGAAGCCGCGTCATCAGTCCAAAAACCCGCACAACTGGTCGGGAACTCTCGTGAGAGAATGCCGGCTTCCTGTCCTGGTCCTCTCCCTCGGAGGTCTACTTCTGGAATCCTTTCCAGTTAACTATGCCCTACTCATCTCCAGTCCTCTGACGCGATCGTTCCCATGTATAGTTCCTGATTTCCCGCTACATCTCCCTGTTTTGTCTAAATAGGAAGGTTCTAAACTAGGTATAAAACTACATACTATAGGGATCATCATAAGACAGTGTCTGGGAAAGAGAAAGGTACTAACATAAGTGAGGTCAAACTACTGCTAACAAACAACAACTACAAAGTACAATTTAATATCTAAAATGTTGATACGAGAAAATGCGCAGAGATTGCTTTAAGGCTGTTTATCTTAAACAATAGAGTTCTAACACTTGAGTGTCTTTGCTGAAATGTGAAGTAATAACAACCTCAACTATCTAATCTTCAACACCATCAAGACCTGAGAAGGAAAATATATACCTAAAGTTGGAAGCGTGAAGTAACTTCCAGAATTTAGGAGAAGACAACAACAGTTAACTACCTGGACAGTCATCCACCACTTCTCTGTATAACGAGAGCATCCACCCTTGTGGCTACTGGCCTAGGATATCTGACAAGTCTCCATAGAAGCAGGGTATTTTTTGGTAGGACCGTCTTATCCTGTCTAGGCAGGCTTCGGCAGTCTCTATCCCTCATCCTGCAGGTCCATTTCGGACAGTGAGCACGCTGACAGCAGTAGGGGCAAGTGCAGTCCTTTTGCCCCTCAGGCCATTATTCGCCAAACAAGACAATCTCTTTGCAAGATGTCTGTGATGTTCAACACCACCTTGAGAAAGGAACAGTGATGCCAGGAGTTGTCATGTCTCTCAAGGCCAAATTTGAGATAATAAAATTTTGAATGCCATATTCTCTCGGTCTATGAAGTGGTTGAAGACACCTATCTATTGGGTGTATTCTGACATGTTTCTGAAAAGCCTGCGTATCCTGACTGTTAGGTGATAAATCTGAGTAACCATAATCTGCAATCCCAATCAACCAAGAAAGTGAGGCTAATATTGTAAAAATAGGCATTCCAAAATGAGTGTACAGCTCCTCCAAATAATTTCAAGTATAACAATCTTAGGAAAATTGACCAAAATACACATTTTTTATCAAATGACAATATCCTAACTATATATCATTATATATAAAATATATCTAAACAGATTTATATAAAATAACTCATGTGCATAGTACAACAAATGTTATGACTATCATAAATAATTAGAGGTAGAAATTGCATTATGGAAATGACAATGCACTTAATACACCTCAATGTGCAAAATATTTTAGACAGAGGTAGACACATGCAAAATAGGGCAATTATACATTCAACTTTGCATCAATATATATTATTCCAATCAGACATATAGATTAATTTCCCATTTGTGTCAATATACAAACATTTGTACCATGTTCAACTTTGTATCAATATACATATTATCTAAATCAAACATATAGATTGATTTCCCATTTGTAACAATATACAAACATTTGTACCATGTCAATTCATTTTTCATTCATCCTTTGGTTAATAGTTGTTTGCAAGTATAATG
>PVIH01017970.1:0-40007 GCA_004025045.1 Sigmodon hispidus | reverse complement strand
AGTTTCTTTCACACTCTTCTCTATTCTCCCTGCACTGTTCTCCCCTCTTGCAGATCGCCCTAGCCATGTCCAGTCTGCTGGCCATGTTCAATCTACTTCTTTCTGTGTTATGAACTCTCTCTCTCTCTCTCTCTCTCTCTCTCTCTCTCTCTCTCTCACACACACACACACACACACACACACACACACACACACACACACACACACAAAATAAAAGCTTTCCTTTGTCCATGTCACACCATGGCATGGTCATGTCATCAGTGTATACAATTAATTTCTAATTTAGTTCCACTCTAAGAAAGATACTGTGTGACTTTTATTCTTTGAAATTTGTTTGGAAGTGTTTTTTTTGGCTCTGAATGCAGTCCTGTATTGGTGAATATTCCCTATGAGCTGAGCTATATGTAACCGTGGTTTTTCCTGAAATGAGCTATAGCTATCAATCTTTCCCAGCTGATGGACGGTGATACTAGATTCGGCTGTGTCCTTGCTGCTGCTTTGCCTTCTGGACCTGTCCATTTGTCCTGGGGGGTGTTGAAGTCTCCAGCACCAGTGGGTTTGTTTGCTTTGTTCTCAGTTCTATTAGTTTTGTCTCATGTATTTGTACAGTGAGGTGCAAACCTATCAAGCACTTCCTGTCTTTTTTGAGTAGTGACCCTTGAAAGTAAGGTCCCCTTTAGCCTTTATAACTTTTAGTGCTTCTAAACTTACTCTGTGTGTGCATAAGTTTAGCTCTTCATTCTCTCTGTTGATAAGTTATGAGTTATGATGTATCTTTCTACTTTCACTTTTAGTCTACTTTTAAATTTTATATTTAAAATGAAGTTCTTATTGATAGCATATATTTGTCTTTTTAAAATCTAATCTGATTGGTGATATAATTGGATTAATATCGATCAGATATGTTAATTTTTATTTGCTTCTTGGTGCTGCACTTTTTCCCCACCCTCGTTTCGGCTTCATTTCTTTTATGTTTTGTGGTCTAAGGAATGAGTGCTTTGCAACCAAGCTACATTCTCAACCCAAATTCACTTTCAAACAGCACAACAGTAGTGTGCTTCACAGACAGAAGTGTCATACAGCAATGGAATGTTCCTGATCCCTCCTGTCACCGTGTGCCACCCCTGTCTCTATCACACTTACATACAAGAGCGTGTGCATATATATGCACAGCAAGCACTGTCTCTTTGCACACTTACATATATATGTATGCACAGCAAGGTACACTGTCTCTTTGCACACTTACATATAAGAGTGCATATGCATGTCTGTCTGAACACCCTGCTGTCTGTCTAAGTCAGCTGAGAAGAAGGCACGGTGTGATTTTACCTCTCAATTACTGCTCCTGTCTCTTTTTGTGGATCTAAGTTTCTGACGTACATCCTGTTCCTTCCTTCCCAGCTTCCTTCAGTGTTTCTTAAGAGGCAGACTGATTGTGAACAAACCTCATCAATCTTTAGCTGAGACTCTTTATTTCTCCTTCGCTTTCAAAGGATAATTTTGTGGAATACAGAATTTTAGACTTGTGTTTTTAATCCCTCAACACATTAAATAGGCACCCACTCTTGTCTTGCTTGGTGTGTGAAGCAAGATCAGATGTCATTTTTATATTTCCTCCTTTATTGGTAAGGTAGGTTATTCTTCCATCATCTGGCTTCTTTTTAAGATTTTATTTATTGTTTTCTGAAGCTTCAGTGTGCTAAGTATTGGAATGATGTACTGGTTGTTTTGTTCTGTTTTGGTTTGGTTTGGTTTTTGTTTTTGTTGTTGTTGCTGTTTTGGGTTTTGTTTTGTTTTGTTTTGTTTGTTGTCAATCTGACACAAAGCGTATATTCACCCGGGAAGAGGGACCCTGTGGTGGAGCCTCCACCCGATTAGCTGTGGTGAGTCTGTGAGGCAGTTCACCGACTGATGATTGACGAGGGAGAGCCCAGCTCCCTGGGAAGTGCCTTCCCTAGGCAGGTCCTCAGCTGTATAAGAATGAAAGCTGAAAGGCAGACAGTGAGGGCATGTGCTTTGAGGCTAGCCTGGTCTACAAAGTGAGTTCCAGGGTAGCTGGGGCTACATAGAGAAACACTGTCTGGAAAAACAAAACAGAAAGTAAGAGAGAGAGAGACAGAGAGAGACAGAGACAGAGAGACAGACAGACAGAGACAGAGACAGAGAGGCAGAGAGAGACAGAGAGAGAGAGATGAGCAAGCCGTAAGGACAAGCCAACCAATACAGTCTCTGCTTCAGTGTCTGCTCTAGGTTCCCCTGGAGTTCCTTTTCCTGCCCTTCAGGAACCTGTAACTTGTAAGACACATAAGCCCTCTCCTCCCCAAAGTTATTTTTGTTTAGTATATTTCATATTATTATTATTATGAACAAAGAAGTCACATTTTCTATCCTTGTATATCCTTATTCAAGGTCCCTTCCCCCTCCCACCACATCAGGTCATTCTTTCTTCTCCACAAATCCCCATCCCCTCCCTGGGCAGGAAGCAGCCAGTCCCAATGTCCAACTGTCCCAATATTGCTTAGTTCAGTCTGCACTCCTGGCAGATCCAGTTTTCTCCCCGCAACCTCAAGACTAAGTCAGGTGTTCCTCTAGGGGGAGTGGGATCCAAGGTGTTTCTGATCTCAAGATGTTCAGTGGTTGTGGTTTGCAGCTTGGGCATGCTTTGCTTTTTTCTTGTTTATTTGTTTGTTTAGAGTCCACTAATGAGTGAGTACATCCCTTGCTTATCTTTCTGGGTTTGTGATACCTCGCTCAGGAGGATATTCTCCAAATCCATCCATTTGCCTGCAAATTTTAGGATATCCTTTTTTCTTACTGCTGAGTAGTACTCCATTGTGTAGATGTACCACAGTTTGTTAATCCATTCTTCAGTTGAGGGACATCTAGGTTGTTTCCAGGTTCTTGCTATTACAAATAACACTGCTATGAACATAGTTGAACTAATACCTTTGGAGTGTGAATGTGCATCTTTAGGTTATACGCCCAGAAGTGGTATTGCTGGGTCCTTGGGTAGATTGATTCTCAGTTTTCTGAGAAACCGCCATACTGCATTCCAAAGTGGCTGAACAAGCTTACACTCCCACCAACAATGGAGCAGTGTTCCCCTAGCTCTGCAACCTCTCCAGCATTAGGCTGTCATCTGTGTCTTTTATCTTAGCCAATCTAACAGGTGTTAGGTGGTATCTCAAAGTTGTTTTGATTTGAATTTCTCTGATGGCTGAAGATGAAGAGCACTTTTTCAGGTGCCTTTCAGCCATTTGTAATTCTTCTGCTGAGAATTCCCTTTTTAGATCTGTACCCCATTTTTTGATTGGGTTATTCAAGGTTTTGGGCTCTAGATTCTTGAGTTCTTTATATATCTTAGAGATCAGTCCTCTATCACTTGTAGGGTTGGTGAAAATCTTTTCCCATTATGTAGGCTATCATTTTGTCCTATTGACAGTGTCCTTGGCTTTACAGAAGCTTCTCAGCTTCAGGATGTTTAGTGTCTTTTTTTTTTTTTTTTTAATCACATCAACAGAAAACCAAACTAGAGCTTATGGTTTTATTTAGCATTTAATTTGATGTCCTGGATCTGTGGTTCAGCGTCTTACATTACCTTGGGTGAAATTTTCTGTCGTTGTTGCTTTAAATTGGTACTTAATTTCTTTCTCCGTCTTGTAGTCCTATCTTTATTCATATTAAACCTTTTATAGTTGTCTCTCAATTCTTGTATTGTGAGGACTCCTCCGCTTTTTATTCTTTGCTTTTCGGCTTTGAAAGTTTCTGTTGTCATTCCCTTAAGCTTGGAGATAATATCCCCAGCCCCCTTCAGTTTGTTTTCATCACCACCATCATCATCATCATCATCATCATCATCATCACCATCATCATCATCAGTGTCCACAGTCAGGAAGCAAAGAGGGGGAAGGTGTGCACAGCTTGTTTCCCCTCTTTTCTTCTGTATTCAGCCGGAGACCCCAGTCTTTGGGATGGTGTCACCTGCTCTCAGCGAGGGCCTTCTCTATAGAGACTCTCACGGCTGTGCTCCAGGGGCATTTCTCCTATGGGCATTTTAAACCTAGTTAAATTGACAGTGAAGATGAACTGTTACAACCCCACCTTCTCAGCACTCCAAGACATCAATCACTGCCAACCACACTATGACTTGTACTGGGTTCTCACTGGTTTTAGCCCACAGACTTGTTCCTACAGAGACTTCAGCAGTTCATCAGCTGCAGTTCAGACTCTCCTGCCCTGGTTAGTACTGGGTCTCTGCTTTGGGCAGTTGGCATTCTCCATACCCAGTTAGAGAGTTGTGGTTTGCTATGGCCTTTAAGACAGAGCAGGTTAGCTCTTAGTCAGTTAGGATGCATGGTGGTGACTTCTCAGTTGTTTACCTACTGGAACTGGAAACCCAACATTCTCTTAATACCATTTTTGAAGTTTGAAGAGCCTGTTCCTGGTGGCCCATTCTCATTGCTCATGACCAGGCACTCGCCTCATTCTGGAAGGGCTCTACAGTTCAGCTTTTAGTCTCTTCCTTCTGTTCATTCTCAGAACAGGTGCCGGGCACCCCTTTGCATTGCATTGCTGAACTATGCTATTTCTTGGTTCTAAACTCAACATTTCCATTTATCATGAAATACCAATTTGCATTTTCAATTTTTAAAAAATATTTATTTTTATTTTATGTGGATTGGTGTTTTGCCTGCATGTATAACTGTGTAAGAGTGTCAGATCTTAGAATTATAGACAGTTTTTAGCTGCCATGTGGATGCTGGGAATCAAACTCAGGACCTCTGGAAGAACAGTCAGTGCTCTTAACCACTGAGCCATCTCTCCAACCCCCCCCTTTTCAAATTTTAATTTAATTTTATTTATTAAACATCTTTTAGACAGAGTCTTATTATATAGTTCTGGCTAGCTTGAAACTTGCTATGTAGACAAGGCTAATCTCCAACTTGAAGTGATCTTCTTGCTCTGCTGCCAGTGCTGGAGTTACAGGCATGTGTCACCATATCTGACCCATCTTGGTATATTAACAGGAGAGCAACAGAGCATAAGACTTGACATACTCCAAGGTAAAGTGTGGAGGAGACAGCAAGATATGGTCTCACAAATAAACGCATTCACACTTATTTGTAAATACTTCTTAATAGTATCAGGGTGAAATGTCAAAGAAAATTCTAGTTTATTAAGACCAAGTACTCAGTCAAACATCTAATTTATTTATTTTTATTGTAGGTGACTATAAGATCCTTCAACATTTAAAACTGAGAACATTATTTTCCTAGTCTTTAAAAATTCCTCTTTGCTTAAGATTAGAAATTGTGTTGCCAAGGCACAGCCTTGTATAGCATAAAGTCAGCTGCATTGTGTTTCATTGTGGTCTAATATGAGAATCTGTGTGCACAGATGTGTTGTAGCAAGAGGAGGAACACAAATGTCCCTTCAGCAGGAATCTTCACTCTCCTGAATTAGGCTGTCCCAGAGATCATTAATCATAGTGAGTCTGGCAATTCACCACCTGCTTTTCCAGAAATCATTACTTGGATGTTTTCCAATTCTTGGCTATGAGGTTCACATTTTTTGAACTGGAAAATTCTGATTTTTTGTATTCAAAACTAGTTCTACTCACCATGATTGTTTTTAAAGACAGGGTCTCATACAGTCCTGATTGGCCTAGGATTCCCTTTGTAGCCAAAGGAAGACCTAGAATCCCTGATCCTTCTGCCTCCACTGCCCAAATGCCACCATCACAGGCATGTGCCAATCACACCTAGCTTATTCAGTGGTGGGTATTGATCCCAGAACTTCATAGATGCTAGGCAAGCTCTCCATCAATTCAGTAATATCCTTAGCCCTGGAATAAGTGTTTTTTTTTTAAAAAAAAAATAATATTCAATATGCTTTCTACAGAATAAAATGATGAGTCTGTACTGAAGTCCCAAGATATTTTCTATAGGCAGCATATAGTGAATAGAATGTTCATGCCTGCCTAACATAGCCTATAAGTGCAGCTTACATACCTATGTGTAGTTCATGTGACAGATATGTGTGTATCATGTAGCATCTATGTTATTTTCTAGCAGTATTGGGTTAAGAATTCTACTTCTTAAAAGTGTGATTGCATAATTATGGGAACAGATATCTAAATGCATTTAACATTTTTCCTACATATGTATTTTTTGGAATGCATTTGGAAGAGAAAATTGCTTTGATATAAATTTTCCATAGAGCACAGTCGACAGATGCTGGCCCTAAGATAAAGACTGATTTCTTTAGTTGTGATGTTCAGAATCTATGGTTGGCTGTGTCCTGCCCCTGGCTTCATCTCCTGATGTCCCTTCTTATAAATGCCCAGCAGTCCTAGTAAATGAGATGCTGGCCTCTGGCTAGGAGAGAGTGGGGTGGAGTGTGTGTGGAGGTGGGAGAGGGATGTTTGTGCTGGTATGGAGAGGGACCATTTGAACATAGAACGGCATTGCAGCCTTGTAATTAATTGCCACACCCTTCCCACACCTCCGCCGCCCCCCCCCCATAAGCTCTTTACTACCTTGCATCCTCAGAGAGAAGCTTTACTTCCACCCATGGAAATACTTGCTTTCCTGGTTCATTTCTCTACTACTGGCTCCCCAGATCCAAAGTACTTGAGAATGGATCAGATGTCCTCCCTGGGGCAAGCCATGACCAATGGAACTTAATTACACCCACATCACAACAGGAGAATGTGTGCTGAATGCTCTTTAAAAAAAAAAAAAAAAAAAAAAAAAAGCTGCCAGATAGACCAAGGAATAAGTAGCATTATCAGTCAAGCCTGCCATCGTCATTGGGGCATTTGTCTCTTCTGCTCACCCGTGTAAATGTGACCTAAAGGGGAAATCCCCTGTTGGTGAACTTGATGGCAAATGCTTTTACTCCGGGGTCTCTGATTTATCAGGTGTGATAATTAGCATCTGGTAGTGTGTTAAAAAATAATTTAACACAGTGAGGCAGGTGTGGTCCACTTGAAGGGGCTCAAACGGGGCAGGGAGATGGGCTTCTGGTTCAGGCCTGGCAGGTTCAAGTTCCCCATGTAGTTGTGCATTCTTGGAACAAGATGTGTGGAATAATTCTTTGTCCCCGAAAATGGGCAGAACTGCCTGTACCATGCACACAGTTCCTGAGGCTTCTATTTATAGATTTTTGTTCTCTTCCATGAATGTGTCTGCATATTTGCTAACACTTCCTTTTTTTGTTTGCTGTTAATTTTATAATAATTTATTTCAGTATCTGATCTAGGTAAATATCTCCCATTGCTCTTCATTTTCAGATTTTTTTATTTTGGGGGCTTTGTTTACATAATGAGTTTTCTATATAAATGACCTTGTCTAGTTCTAAAAAAAGTAATCCTGCAGATATTTTTATTATATTGCCTACATATTAATTTAGAGGTAATTGACATCTTCATATTGATTGTCTTATGTAAGAAAGGGGTACTATGTCATATTTATTAATGTTTTATTCCTGCACCTTGGAAATTTTTATTTTTAATATAAATTTTGCATACTTTTAAAATAGATTCCTAAGCACTGTATTCTTTTGGTTGCTGTTGTGAATGGAATTTTAAAAAAATCATTATAATTTCTGTCTGATTACTTGTACACATAGGTTTATTTTTAATGAGTGATTTTATACTTAATTACCTTACTGAATTTTACTATTTACGTATGCAGTTATTTCTTTTTTCTATATAAGAATTTTTTATTTATAAAATAAAATCTTTCTTATTCATGTATCCCCTTGCTCCCCCTCCCTTCCCTCCTCCCAGTCCCTCCCAGTCAGCCTTCAGCCTCCCTCCTCCCCACCCCTCATTCCATCTCCTCCCCAAAAAGAGCAAGAAGTCCCAAGGTCAGTCAGCTAAGCGTGGCGCATCCACTCCAGGCAAGTTCAATTTCCTCACCCCAATATCAAGACTGGGTTAGATGTTCCTCTGAAGGGAATGGGCTCTGAGATGCCAGCCCATGCACAGGAACACAGTCTGGTCCCTCCCCTCAAGGCTCCACATACTACTGCCCATGCCAATCGACAGAGTGTGCAGTTATTTCTACAGATAACCTTACTATTTGGACTTTGTGTGAGAGTAGAACCCCAATGTGCTTGTGAATTAGATTTTCTGCTTGAGAGAATATGTGAGACTTTCTGTCTGCATCCCACTCGCCCCTCTTGTGTCTGGGCTCTGGGTATTTGGCCTCACAAGCAAGGGGCCTGTTAACCATCTGGAATGATGGCCAGGGGCCAGGAAAGCAATGCTTCTGGTCCTTGCTTGTATCCTTGGAGAGGGTGAGGAGTGTTACATGGTAATGGAGGATTAGCCAGCATTTACAAGGTCTTAGGCACTACGAAAACAAAACAAAAATGGATAACGTCAGACCTCACGAGATGCTATGAGAGGGCTTGACTGGCCTGGCTAGCCGAGAGTGGAGATTTTTACATCCAGAAATGACTCTGGCTGTTAGTGTGGACATAAGAAAGTAGAGATTTTCGAACTGCTGGAAAAAGGCTGGGTAGTTTAGTTGTAGAATGCTTGCCTAGCTAGCATGTGTGCGGCCCTGGGTATAATCCTACTGCTCCAAACAACAGAAGTTCTAAAGGAAAACAGCAGAAGGCCCAGTGAGATGGCTCGCTTGCTTCATAAGCACTAGGTCCTGAGTTTAGATTCCCAGAACCAATATAAAAAGCCGGGCTTGGTGGTGTGCTCCTGTAAGCCCAGCAATAGTGTGATGGGAGGCAGGTAGAGACAGGCAGAGAGGCCTAGAGCTGGCTGGTTATCGAGGTTGGCATGTGTGGTAAAGTTCCAGGCCAATGAAAGACCCTTGTATCAAATAAAAGCTGGAATTACCAGAGGACTGACCTCTGAGGTTGTCCTTCAAAGCAGTATGCACGTACATGTGCATGTGTATATCTGTACATACGGGCACGCACACACACACAAACAGCAGTAGTCAGTTTGGTGACAGGCAGAGCAGGGCAGGTGGCCTGGAGCCTGTGAATATTCCAAGGTTGGAGCTGGCACTGTGAGGGATAGAGCAGAGAAGCCTGTGGTGCTGGCCAGGTAGCCTTACACTGAGGCTGGGGAGACTCCTCTAGGTACTACGTGGATGCTTATTTGAAGGAGCTCAAGGGTCAAGACTAAGTAGGGAGCATTATGAGACTTGGAAATGTTTAGCTGCAGAAATGATTTCTGAATCACTTTTTGTAATTCAAATCAAATAGAAGTAGGAAAATAAGGATCATGAGGCTTTTATAGATCCGTGTCAGAAAACAGCCTGGCACTGAGCAAGTGAAAGATTATGACAAGTTAAAACCTCATTTTTCTTTCTTTTCTGAAAAAAAAAAAAAAGTAGTCATGCCAGTTCTTTTGCAGAATCACTTCACGCGGAGCCAGAAATCGTTCAAAGCCGAAGCAGCAGCTCTGCCGGATGGTTCTCGTGTTCCAAACGTACATATGTTGCACAGAGCGTCTAATTATTCTTAGGGACAATTACTGTCAGGTTCCAAAATGTGCTCAATGAGCAGCAATTGGTGTTTATTCAGCTTTTAAAAGACCATGCAAGGGAACAGTAGGTTATATTGTCTGGCTGAAGAAGCATTCTGCCACGCAAAAACATCTGCTCTCTATTTAAAGCTATGGAGAAGGAATGGGGGTGTGTTTCAGATATACGCCCTGAGCACTGAACACCAAAGAGAGGGGACGAAATTGGATCTGAAGGTGATTTCTATTCTCTGATCCACACTGCTGGGAGGGACCTGTGGCCTCGTGAGTCGGGAAGTTCTGATTCTGTTGACTCTCGTTATTCTGATTTGCACACACCTAGGACCTGACAGCGATGCCCTAGATACAGCACGTGTGCTTTCTCAGGTGAGGCTAAATTAGCTTCCAAAGTTGGGGTCTGTTTCTCTGAACTTCAGGGACTCCAGTTGTGTTCTTTTTGTGATGTGGCATTAGCGTCACCTTGACCCTGAGCTCTGTGTGGATAACACTGTCCACTCACAGCTGTTAGGAGGATCGAGTGAGCATATTGCCATCCGTCTGGTGTATTGTAAACTTTCTGTGAAGGACAATGTCTCAGTTATCTGTCTTACTGTACTAAACTACAAATGTGTTCCTGTAGGGCGGAGGTCTGAGTGTCCTTAGCTGGGTGCATTCCTGTGCTGGGCACTGTCATCATGTGTGGGCTGAATAAATAATAAAGGTTTGATTGCAGAAAGTTATGGTTTGGAACTCACACGGTTGTAGGTAGAATTCTGTTCTCTGGTGATATTGGACCAAGGGCCTCCAGTTCTTCTCTGGTTGCTGGCTAGAGTCTTCTCAAGGCCTTACAATGTCCAACGTTCCTGAAAGCCAGCAAGGGCAAGTTAGTTTGAAAACAAGTTACAATCCTGTATAACTCAATCATACGTGACAACCTATCACCTTTGCTATACTCTGTTAGCTAAGAGCATCAGACTAAAATGCAAACCTGTAGTTCCAGGGCAGGAGGTTGAGGTAAGAGGATCACAGATTGGAGGGCTGTGGTGACTGACAGAAGAGACCCTGCCTAAAAAAACTCTGGCCCCAAACAAAGGCCAAAATAAATGATGTCTCACCTGCATGCAAGGGGAGATTACATTGGGAACCACACCCGAGGTTATAAACAGCCCACAGCTACTATTTTAACTATTCTTATAGGACATAGGAAAGAGTTAAAATTTTCAGATGTGCCACTTACTGTGTGACCCAGGCAGGTTTTTTTAGCCATTCTGAGTCCACCTGTACAGCACTTCCCCACAGGATTATTGTGATCCTAAATGAGAAATCCCATATGCAGAATGCTAAACAGTTGGTAAATGTCAGCGCCTGGCTGTTCTTTTCATCCTGGCTTTTTTTTTTTTTTTTTTTTTTTTTTTTTTTTTTTTTTTTTTTTTTTTTCCTTCTTGAAATAACATTAGACTTTTTGAATATCAGAAGAATAGCTTGAAGCTCCCCAGTCCTCGCAGATTGGGTTATTCATGTGGAAATCCCAGTCCTGTGGGTGGCTTGCTGGGTACAGAGCTTGAGTTAGACTGAATGTGAAGGCCTTGTCTGTCTCCATCCCCCTACAATACCTCCACCCATGTTGCTGGGACCTCAGGGCCAAGGGATGTAGCTCTGTGGCCACAGTAGAGCCACCGGGTTTTGGAATAATGAACACTCTCAGAATAGATCTGGTGAAAGTCTCAACAGTGTCTCTCGTAGGCCTCTTCCTGTAGAAGCCTGGCTGTGATACCCAAGGTGTGTCTAGATAAACCCACTGTACCTCCTCACCTCTGTGGATTTCTAGTTGAGGTTCTGATGTCAACCCAAGGCTTTCAGATTCTGGGTCTGAGAAGGCAAATTTGGAGATGGGGGCCTTTGGTATGCGTGTTCACCCCACCTACCTCATGGCAAGCAGATAGCAGGCTACTGTGGCTGTACAGGCCAAGCTCTGCCCTCTTCTGGACTTTCTCCCATCATCTCTTTTCACTCTGATGGATCATCTCACCTCCTTCCTGCTGCCGACTCTAAGGACACAGAGTCCATGTAGAAAGTCATTGCTGGAACACAACAGGCCTCCTACCTTCTCCCCCTTCCTCTCTGAGAGCCCCCTCCTCTGCCAGGACACTTCTCTTCCCTTCATCCTCCTCACTCAATCCCTCAGTCCCACTGCTGACCCCCAGAGCTGTGCTCTCACAGATAGATGAGCCACTCAAGGCAGAGGTGTCTTTCTAGGTGAGAGATGCTGACTGTGAGGACCATGTCCTCTATTGTCTTCTGAATCCTTGGGGTAATTTCTAAGGAGAGTGCTTCCCCAGATTTTTTAGAAGATAACAGTTACCTAGATCTCTTGGAATAGGAGAAGCCTCGGATCTTTTAACTAGAGAGTCAGGTGCCAGGAGCTTGGGAGCTAGGAATTTGGCTAATTGCTATCATGAAGCCTAGCAAACTAGTGTCCACACGATGCATGCTTATACCCAGCCCTGGTCCCTCTTCTTCAGGGAGGGAGCAGGACCAGAGATTTGAAAGCCTGGGCTCTGAAAGGGGGTCCTCTCTGACCTGCCGGCTACAGTTTAGTTCTGCAGGAGAGTACAGCAGCGATTCAGTATAATTAATCTGCCAATTTCTCCGTGGTGACAGCTGTTCATCCGTTCTTCCTCTCACATACGCAGACCGTTGTGTGAGAATGTGTTTTTCTGTATAGTGTTGTATTTAGATGATTAGAAAACTACAGTGCTGGCTGGCTTGTGAGTGGCACAGCTGGGTTGTCCAGACAGCAGACTTCCCCACACATATTCCTCAGTACGTGCTCCACACAGCTTGGCCTCCTGAAAACAGATGAGAAACATGACAGTGAGAAGCTCCCTTTTGTTTCTACAGCTGTCTCCTAACCATTGGAAGGCTGTGGGTTTGGGATGAAGCAAGTGGACTTGAGGATTATAAAAGAAGATGCCCGAGTAACCCACATACGTGCTCTTACTTTTTCTTACTCCCTGGGCCTTGGGAGGAACAGGAATGCAGCCTCTGGCTGCTCTTTGGGTATACCAGCTCTAGAAGCAGCCATATTGGCATTATATTTATACCATACTCTTGAGAAGTTTCTGTGTTCCTCTAACACTGTATTGACATCTAGGATATTATCTGACATCCCTTGTATGAGGCTCAAAGAGTAAATTGCTTTTCTAGAATAAAGGTTTCCCTGGAGAGCTCTGTTTCCAGTAATGAGTCTTCTGCAGATGCTGTTGGGGGGAGCATCAGGGCCCAGACACTCCTCGGCCCAACACATCCCCACAGAAAGCATACACTTGAGACATCCTTGCCTTTTGAACTTCTGTGTACATTTGGATGACCTTTTCTTTATTATCTCTTTGACGTTGTTGGAGTTTTAAAATTTAATTTGGTTAAACCAAAACCACACCTCCAGATTCGCTTTTGTATATTTAATCAACATTTACTATAAGTGTTTTTTTTACTTTATCTTGCATGCTAGTGCCCCATTTTTGTCTTATTTCGAACACTTAGAGAATTTTTTAGATAGTTTGCCTACAAAGCTTTTCTTCAGAAGGCAGATTTTGTGATGAGTCTGTTTCCTTTTTTGTGGCTTTCTTAAGCAGTTATCTTAAAGTGTGACTGCATAGTGCATTTTGTTATAGCTTTAAAATCTGTTTTAGTTACTAATGCCCATTTTCAAAATCTAGTTAATTCTTTACTAAACAGAAAGAAATCTATATAGTGTGTTGAGTTGGTTATTTATTCTTTTTAGCAGTCATAGAAGATGATTGCATGCATGTGGGATGAAAAGCCATTCAGAGTTAGACTGTCAAGAAGGGTTCTAAAATATAGAACTAGAAGGGCATCTGCACAAAACGCGAGGGCTCCTCCAAGATGCAAAGTCTTTACTGGTTTTGAACATGAACTGGCAATTCTTCCAAGGATATAAAATAATTTGGTCATTTAAAACACTCCCTCAAGCTTCACCTGGGTTACAAAACCCTAAAATTGATGCAGAATCTCCCAAGATAAATTTGTTAAAATTTTTAAAAAATAAATTGGTTTCAAAGTGCCCCTTACCCCAACAAATGCCAATAGGATGTCAGAGAAACAAACAAACAAACAAACAAAAAATAAGACACTTGACAGGGGTGTAAAAAATCTCAGCAAAGAGTTTCATTTTAAGCAAATTGCTCATTAGGCGGGTTGCCCGGGAGCCTGGAGGTAGTTACAGCTAAATGGAGTGTGGGTTGCCGAAACTACTCACAGGGTATCTCTCTCTTCCTCTTCCTTATTTTAATTGTTCTCATGCATATGTATCTTTGCTGAAAAGCTATTTAAAATCCGTATGAGACAGTGGGTGGCCTAGAAATCATAAATTATACATTAGGTCAAGTTCCGTTAATTTACATGCACATCTATCTGTCCTGTTGCAGAGAGCAGCCCATCTTCACCACTCGAGCGCATGTCTTCCAGATTGACCCCAGCACCAAGAAGAACTGGGTGCCTGCTAGCAAGCAGGCTGTCACCGTCTCCTACTTCTACGATGTCACCAGGAACAGCTATCGCATCATCAGCGTTGATGGAGCCAAGGTACTGCCCTGCCAGACGATTCTGACACCCTCCCTTATTTTTATCCCAAAGCAATATGGTACATGTGAAAGATGAAGGAAAAAGCTGTATCTCTAACCCTACCGTCTTATCCCAGGGCTTACCATATCGTCTGCATAATCACATATCTTGCTCTTTCTTTTCCACCTAAAATTATGATAAATGAGTAAAAAAAAAAAAAAAGATTTCCCTGTTAGCTCACTGTCTTCATAATTAAGATTTTAATGCCTATGCAGTGATTTTATTAAGGACCTATAATGATCTTAGTTTCTTTACAATGCCTTCAATTTCTTGCTGTTACTAGGAATTCTTAAGTAGTGAATATCCACAGTTGTTCATTATATACCTATTGCTTCCTTTTGAATATCTCCTCAGGGTAGATTCCTACAGGTAATATTATAGGTCATGCTATTAACACTTTATGGCCCTGGATGTATATGGAATACTTTCCAAGGGGTTCTTTCTTGCAACCTTTATGAGGATGCTAGTTTATCACACCCTTGTAATCAATGAATATGTTCTCTAATCTGGTTCTGGTATTATTAGAAATGGGAATCAATTTTTATTAAATAATTTGGGATTATTTCTTTTCTTTTTAAAGAGCAGAATGTTGATATGTAGTCCAGGCTAGATGTGACCGAGAGATAATCCTCTGGTCAGTGTCCTGCGTACTGGAATTACAGGCATGTGCTATCATATTTGATTTAGTATTTTTATAATATGTTTATTCCTGATATTTTATTATTTTGCTTTCCCTGTCTGTATTTTGCCACCTTATTTGTGGAAAGAGAATGAAGAGATGCCAGCAAAAGTATTCCCATGTCTTTAAAATTAAATAAACCTTCTTCTGCGTTCCAGTCTTTCTGTCTGCAGTCTGTGTCCACTATGCTATTTATTTTTCCTGGCTGGCTGTCACCTGAGGTGTTTGGAGGTAAAATCTCCTGTTTACCATCTGAACTACCTCTCTATTTCTTTTTTCTAGTATTTGGTATAAAAATCCAAATGGAGTTTGTCTTCTGATTTTGTTTTTTAACTCTCCCGCTAGGCAATAGTGTCTCATGCCTTTAATCCCAGCATTCAGGAGGCAGAGACAGGTCTGAGTTCAAGGCCAGCCTGGTCTACAGAGAGTTCCAGGACAGCCAGGGCTACACAGAGAAACCCTGTCACAAACAAACACAAAGAAAGAAACAACAAAAAAACAAAAACCTGAAAAAACCTAGTCAAACAAACCCTTGATGCCTGTCATGGCACCCTGGGGCGTTCCTTTGGATGAGGGCTCTTCATCTGTGTGTGTCCCTTGTGGATTCTGCCTCTAGCTCTCCTAGACAATAACTAGGAAGTAAGGATTGAGAGCTGGGCAGCAGTGTCTCCCCCAGGTATGACACCAGACCCACCAGGGCCTCCCACAGCTGATGTAGGCCCTGGGTTTCCTCAGTGTCTCCTTTGGGCTTTTAGCACCGTGGTGTCTAGAGATGAAGGTGAGTCCCATGGTCCTTTCTTCCTCTTCCAATTTCCACAGCAAAGGACCCAAAATGTCCTCATTTTTTATAGCTGAGGTCTAGATACAGGTTGGCACAGGTTCACTCTGGCAAACAGAGAAGCATTACCTGACATTTTCCAGGCAGGGACTGTGTGGCCCCCGTCATTTCAGAGAACAGCAGTTGGTCTGATGGACATCTTATGAGATTAAAGAAATAGTTCTTCCATCCCAGCAGCTGTCCCCAATGTGCCCCTGGGGACATTGTAAGGGGTGGCCAGTAACAGTGTGACGATGCTGGACATGTAATGCTACCTCATTTGTAATGAAGGACTATCTGAAAGGTGCCTTAATTTTAAACTTTCATATTTTATTTTATTTTTACTTTGGGGAGGCACAGTGGCATGGCAATTGTAATTACCTCTTCTCTGTGCTGGAACCGCTTGGGCTATTCCCAGGATGTTCTGGCAGAGATGAAGAGTTGAGCTGACCTGCGTTCTTTCATCTGTCGATTCTCTCAGGAAAAACTGCCATCCGTAGATGGGTCCTCCCTGCTGTCAGTTGAGTTATCCAAGGATTTATTAACTTAACTATAGATAAAGCAGCGTCCTTACAGCAAGTGCGTTGGTTATTAGCTAAGCTTTTAGTAATTTGTCAAAGCTGTCAGCCGCTGTGTCATTATGCCTCTGCCGTCCCTACAAGCCGTGGCAGTGTGGTGGAGTCCAAGCTGGCGGAAATGGCTCTGGAGAGTCCGATGCGTGAGGGGATGCCTAAGTGATAATTGTATAGTTGAGGTAACTCAGGCCCAGTGTAGGGTATTCGTGGAGTTAGAGCAGCACTCAGGAAGTGGGAATTGGAAATGTAGACCATGAAGCAGCACCAAAATTCAGGGACTAAGTCAGCGCTGCTCAGGCTCCCTCCCAGCAAGCTCCTGGTCATCTTGTATTCTGGAGTTTCACCTTACCACTACAGCGCAGAGAGAACTGTGCCAGAGCCTTGTTTGGCAAAGGGAGCAGAGAGTCGGGAATGTGGGGGTGAGTTAGACTTAGTCTCCTGAGTGGGGCTGGGGACAGTGTGTCAGTCTCAGTAGTACTATGTGGCGAGCTGCTTCTGGCTCGGATCACCCTTTATTGGAATACAGCTCAGTTGAGAATGGTGGAAAGAAGACCCCGAGCCTGAGATGCAGCCTACTTATATTGGGAAGCCGGGGCGCGTGATTGGTGCCCAACATAATGCCTCATTAGCATATAGCTGGTGATTGGTCCAAAATAATGGCTCATTAGCATATTTGGGGATCGCATTGGATTGGTCACTACTCGATGCCTAATTAGCATAAGCGGCAATAGAATGTTCCGGCAAGTTGTGCAAAGGCAAACCTCGCCCTACAGTACTAGGTGTGGTTTTAACACTACCACAGTCCTGCTGGATCTGCCCTTGATCCAGCTGCAAGTAAGACGGACAGACAGCATCTAAGTGAAGCTGCTTTAGCTTCCATAGTTAGGTGGGGGGTGGAGACAGCACCTCAGACCAGACCATAGAAGCTATTACCACACAGCCAGCACCTCTTGGCCCAATCTGAGGTCTGGATGTCTCAAGCCCCAGCTCTGTCTGGATACGCTCAAGTTCTTGGCTTCCTTTGTGTGGCTGCAGTATCTGTGGTATGCTGAGCTGATTGCCTGCACAAGGCCTCCGCTTCGTGCCTCTGGTTTGTTGTCTCCCCTCAATAACTCTGTGCAATCAAAATGGCTTGTTTCTGGTTTTGAACATCCGTTATGGTTCCATGTTCACTTAGACCTTACATCCCACAAGCTATACATCCAAGGTCCAGATACCTTCTTGCGAGCTGACCACTCAAGCATGGGTGCACCCATGCCAGGGAAGGCCACCTTGTCACTCACTCCTCCATCACTGTGCTCTCCACCACGTGAGAATGACTGCTTTGTTTAAGGCCTTTCATTGTAAATGGTGCTCTGAATTAGGAACCGTGTCTCAGCTCATGGGTTGTGCCTTGATTACCCAAGGCAGGCCTTGGTCCTGCTTCTTCTTGTTAGCCTGGACATATCCAACTTATGGCCTCAGGCTGCTACCTGGCATGTGTATGGCAACCGTGACTCCCAAAGCACAGGATATTGCTTACTAGAAAAGCATACTCATCTTGTCCCTCTTGGATGGAGTGGGTATACTTCAGTCACATATTGTTGGGATAGAAAGGGACTAGATGGTCACTTTGAGCTAAGGCCACACCAGATGCGATAGCTGTGTGGACTCAGCTGCTGGAAGAGCACAGACTGTACTGGAGAGGGCGTGCTGGATCCTGTAGCCTAGCTGCTGTTATCCTGCCCCAGCTTTGCACAGAGGGTCCTTGTCATGCACAGACAGAGGGCCTCACCTACCTGAGAGCAAATGGGCTACTTATTATAAGATGGCCTAATGCCACCGTTTGTTATTCTTCTTGAAACATGAAGACGTTTACTTTGTTCAGGGACAGTATGACACGTGTCCCTTCTAGTGTGGCCTAAAGACATAGCCTGGTGAGAACCCTGCTGTGTGGTACCTCAGCATTTCCCAGGCCTTGGGAGGTGATGTGGATTCCATGTCTATGTATGGATACTGAGTTCCTTGTAGGTGGGCTTGGGTAGAGGTATTCCTGGTCTGCTTTCTTGTCTCAGAGTCAAGCTGGAGTGGATAGCACCATATGATGGAGAGTGAGATATGATGGGGAGTAAGCTGTGATGAGGTCAGGCCTGGCTACCCCGTCTCCAGGTATGCGGCAGGTGTACTGTGTGCATAGAAGGAGAGTGAGCATGGGCACAGCCACTGCCAAGGGTGAGCCAGGAACGATCCACCCTGTTCACAGCTAATGGACAGATGGGGACCACAGATGTACAGAGCCCAATTCCCAGCTTCTTAAAGCAGCGCTGCCCTGAGCCATGGCTATCACAGCAAGCACATGATTTGTGGTGAGCTTTGCACAGAATGGCCAACTCCATTATGAAGAAGCTCCATTTCCAGAACATTTGTTAACTGAGAAGCCTCGGTTTCGCTGTGGTTTTGGCACTCTCTGTGGACCAAGTTAATCACTGCCATTCTTGGGAGAAGGCTTGCCTGGCGCAGGTACTTCTCCTGGGGGCTCTGGATGACTCCCCTGCCCTTGGCTCCTGGTTATTTATAGGATCATAGAAAAATCTACATTAGCAGAAGACCTCAGAGGTCGTCTGTTCTACAAATATTGAGCAGTGCCCACTGTGCCAGAAGTTCTGCCTGATCATGATAGTTCAAAGGATAGAAGCAGCTGAAGCCCTGGAATACTCAGGGTATTCTAGGAATATAAAGTTGCTCTCAGATCCACAATCGGCAGCCAGTGAGATGGCTCAGCAGGTAGGGTGCTTGCTGCCGGTCTTCCATGTCTGGCTTTGGTCCCTGAGACCCACATGATGGAAGGCAGGAACCATGCCCCAAAAGTTGTCTCTGACCTCCATAAATGCACAGTAGCATGCATGTGCTCTCTCTATGTATCTGTCTATCTATCATCTATCTCTTAGGTGTTGCGTTGCTGTGGCCACACCCCAGCCTGCAGGGGCTCAGAAGAGCCTCTGACATTTATCTTTAAGGCATGTCTACCTTTAAAATCCCCAACCAGTGGGAGACTTTCTCTTTTTCTCTTCCTCTCTGCCCCCTATTCCCTTTCTCTCTCTCTCCCTCTCTCTTCCCCCTCCCCTTCCTTAATAAACCTAATATGGCTCCGTTGGCGGCATGCTGGGGCGAGTTCTTTCACATATGAAATACTAACACTATCTATCTATCTATCATCTATCTATCTCTTTCTCGCTCATACACACAAATAGATATAATAGTAAACAACAACAACAGCAACAAAAAACCCCACAAGTTCCCATCTTCTATACACTATTGTCATTTTCTCTTGAAAAACAATGCCAAGCCCCTCTGTTAACAGGCAGAGTTTTTGGAATGTTCCTACCACACAGCGGGTTTTCTATGAATGTCAGATTCTTTTCCTCCATCTCTGAGGCACAAGGAAGGTAAGGAACGGGGAGGGACGCATCCTGCTAATTCACATTGGGAGCAGGCAGCCCACTTTTTGGTTGCTGTACCTTGTAGCTTCTCATGGAAAACTACATTCTTCCAGCTTCCTGAGCATGGAAACATTCTCTTCCCGACTGGCCTTCTTCCAAGACCTCGTCACAGTGTTTGGGGCATCCTAAGGAAACTTGTCTCCAGTGACCCACAGGGACTAGATCTTTTATCAGGACATTATTCCAGTGGAAGTGGCAGAGATAACTCAGGAGGTGTATGAGGAGTTAGCATCCCACCTTAACGTCTGTGTCTGGGGTAGACCCTCTCTCCACTGGGCTCTGGTTCCTCCCCAAGCCTTCTCTCCCCTGTCCTGTCAGGCTCCTCACTGTCCTCTCACGGTGCGTTCATTCTTCCTCCAGCGCCATTTCCGCCCATCTTTGTGCTGTCCTTACTTTTCCTCAGTTGCTTCCTGACGGTGGTTTTCTGTCCCAGGCTCCTTGTTCCCTCCCTCCCACCCCCTCATTTCTGTGACCCTTCCTTGCTTGTCCCACAGCCCTGTGTGTCTCCTTAATGTTGGACTCTTTAAGTCCAGCCTCTTCTCTGTCCTCAGTGCCACTCACCAGTGTCTCAGGTACATCCTCTTCTTGCCCTGAGGGTGAGCCTCCATAACTCTGTTACGGGCTTGTGCAAGTTATTTTTTAATGTATTAATACTAAAATAAATCCTCGTGTATCTCAGTTGAAGAAGGTCCTTTAGTACAGAGACCCGAGTAGACAACTCCAAAAACAACAACAACAACAACAAAAAACTCATGACAAATTGAAAGCAACACAACAAAGCACTGTGTTAAACACAGGAATCTGCTGAATGCCCAGCTTACACTGCCTTGAACACACTAATCTGCTGAATGCCCCAGCTGAATCGCATAGGTGCTCCAAAGTGCTGATGTTCTTTATGGTGATCACATGGCTGTTGTGGCACACTGCTGTGCATGGTCAGCTGGGGAAATAACAAAATTTAGAGACTGTAGTATAGTTCTTAACTGCATATCCAGTGCCCTGTGTTTGAAACTCAGCACTAAAAAATATGATAAATAAAAATTGCAAGTATGATTTCTAACCAAATTCCAGAAGTATGGAATATGAGCCTCTCCCTAATTACACAGTCCTCCATCTAACCATCTTCCTCTCCTGAAACTGTAGCAGGTGCGGACGTGTGTGTGTGTGTGTGTGTGTGTGTGTGTGTGTGTGTCCCTTCTCAACAAGCCAGAGAGTAATTTCTTTTTTGATCTCTTGCGGCTTTTCTGTCTGGTTTTGACTTTTATACAAATAGACATTCCGTATGTGTTCAATGATATCCTTTTTTTAAAAAAAATTGATTCCGCGTTTTTGTGACACACCTATGCTAATTCCCACAGCCTTGGTTAATTTTGCCACTAGGTAGCATTTCCTTATGAATATGCTGCAGTTTATTATCCATCGGGCTGGTGGTGGGCACTGCCTCCGCAAACCCTACCCCTCTGAACATTCCTGGACGTTTCCCACACTCTGTGCGAAGGCTTCTCATAGGCACATGCGCAGACGCGGACTTGTTAAATGTTGAGAACATACATTTTTTTAAATAGTTTTGCTTACTTCCAGCAGCTTGATTACTCCATACTCCTGGCCAAACCCTCAATGGTCTCTGACGCACTTTAAATGTGTTGATCCTATATTTCTGCATTGCTAGTAAAACTGAGCTAATAAGTTCTGCCCACCAACCTGCCTTAGCTCACCCTCTCTTGTCTCCAGGGAGCAGATCTTTCACTTGCACAGAACTAAGCTGCCATCTCTTTGTTCTGAACCTCAGGCTATCCCTCCTGCCCACCCAGCTGCACAAGGCACTCACCATTGCAGACTCACAGCAGATTAAAAGATCTTTTTGGAGGGGCGATGGAGAGATGGTTCAGTGATTAAGAGCACTTGACTGTTGTTCCTGAAGTCCAGAGTTCAATACCCAGCACCCGCATAGTGGCTGACAACCATCTGTAATGGGATCAGATTCATTCTTCTGGTGTGCATGAAGACAGAGCACTCAGTCTAGCACTTGGGAGGCTAAGTCAGAAGGTTCTTGAGTTCAAGGCCAGCCTGGGCTATAACAAGGTGGTTTTTTGTTTTTGTTTTCTGTTAGTACTCAAGTTCTTTCTTTCATGCCCTCCATGTCTGGGAAGGGCAGGAGCCAAAACTGAGTTAGGAGTCTCCGGGAGAAACACCAGTCTTCTGTGTGCAAATACAGCTGCAAGGGACAGACGGAGCCTGGGAGGGGCAGACAGGGAAGGAGCAGGCCTTGCCAGCTGCTGCCCAGCCTGGCTGAAGGACTCACTTGTGATGGACAAGGAAGGTGTGGTCAGGGGCTGTTCCATGTCAGTGGCAAGAGAAGGTAGAGGTGTCCAAGGCTGGGGACATTTTGGCAGCATGCTTAATGGGGTGTCATTCTTGCTGCTCTTGTGGAGGTCGATGCTCTGGGAGGATTTTCTGGGAGGGCAGCCAGCCAACTGTCTCACCTACATCCATCTACGCTTATTCCTCTGGCTGTGACATCGCTCAAGCTAACTACCTTGGGTAGCTAATACACAGTAAAACGATGCCGCAGTACTAAATGGTGGCCCTCTTTGCCACTGTTTCTTTTATGTCTTCCCCTTTCTTTCTTCCCTCTGGATCCAGGAAGTCTCAGAACCTTGAGTCAACTGTTAAGAACCAGCTGAGGCCCTGTGGAGCCCGTAGGGAGCCAGGATGAGGACTTAAAGGGCAGTGTAGAAAGTGTGGCATTCACTATTCTCCCTTCTGGCCCAGCTCCAGCTCATAGATCAGGGCCCTGGTACCTTAATGCTGATGCCAGGGAGCAGTAAGTACAGAGCAGACCTTTAATGAGGAGAGGAGGATGCTGCAGCTCCCTCTGCAAAATCCTGAGTTCTGCAAGGTCAGCATCTGCGTCCCAAGGACAAACACATCTTTTGTTACCTGTGGAGGGAAGTGCACAGCATAATTGTATAGATAGGAGGAATATTCTGGAGTTAGAGACAAAGACACAGGACCCATGGAGACAGGGGAACGCTTGGCTATGGCTGAGTAAATGGGCCCTAGGCTTGGTCCCTTGAGGGAGAAGGGAAGGAGACAGGATGATTCTGTAGGTTATAGACTGACAGATCCCGCTCTCTCTGCTTTCCATCACATGCTACAGATGGAAGTAGGAAGAGGTGGCAAGTGGTCTGGGATTTCTGTTTGAATGAGTACAGGGATGGTACTGGACCTAGACTGTAGCTGAGCTTAAACTCATACTAAGGCTTGACTGGCAGGCCTGAGCCATTTGGCTTAATGAACAAGAATGGCAACCTTATGAGAGATCGCCTGCTTCCCCTAAACACTGCAGAATAAGGCCCCAGCACACGGTGAAATGTGTGGCTGAGTTTGTCCTGATGCAGCACCTGCTTCTACGGTATATAGCTTGTCGTGGGCCAGTGTTCTCTCTGATAACTAGTGGGAAAAAAAACAACTTTGGGAGGCAGTATTGGGGAATTGAATATGTACAGCAAACACTGAGCTACATTCCGATTCCCACAAATATGATTTAAGGGCATAAGAGCTATAAATGATGAGGGCTGGAGAGATCAAACTTCCAGAGAGATGGGACCACTCAGAGCCAAGATGGCAGCCTCTCTCCTGTAAACATTGGCAGTTCTGGGTACAGGCTGAAGGCTGGCGCTTGGCTCTGGCAGACTTGCTGCTGGGGGAGGGGAATCAGCATTTAGTGCCCAAAGAAGTGAAATTAAAGACCTAGGAACTTCAAAATGGCCACGTCCCGACCCCGCCCACCCATGACACTTTCTTAATTTACAGAGTATAGAAACTAAGTCCCTGTCAAGGTTTAAAATATACAAAAACATGAAAGTCTCAGAAAGAGTAAGGAATGGACAACAGGACACTGGGCACTTACTGAATGGGGACAGCCCAGGTCTATATACAGAGCTGGGTCCTGAAGAAGGCTGGAGCTCTTGATTGTTCCTTAAATGACAAAAGGGAGACTGAGTCACCTCAAACACATGGTCAGTTTTCTCTTCACATTTTGCCAGTTGGGTGGTGGCACACATGTATAATCCCAGCACTTGGTGGGTAGAGGCATTGGTGTCAGGAGTTCAAGGTCATGCTCAGCTACATAGCAAGTCTGAAGCCAATATAAGAGGGTGACCAAGTTAGGGGATTGTGTCCATCTAATAGGCTAAGATGGAAGCTGAGCACTTCTCCCAGACAGCGCTGCCTCTCAATGGTCCTTGAGGACAGAGGAGGAAAAGATCTGCCCATCTCTCTGTCAAACTCATTAAAGAGCCTGCCCTAAGTCCAGAGTGAACCAAAGGTACACTGAGTCTCATGGGAGCTGAAACCCAACTTGAGCCAGTACAGCCCTGGGGTGAAGGGATTTCCTGTCTGCCTGATTCATCCATCAGAGGAAAGGAGCGTCCTCAGGCAGATGGTCACATTAGGCAGATGGTCACATTCTATGGAGTCTTTGCATATTTCAACTTGAGATTTCAAAAGAGTAGCTAGACCTGAAGAAAGGTGGAGCCATATGCCTGAGTCAGAAGGGGAATCCAGACAATGAAAGATTCAGAGACGGTCCAGGTGTTAGTGTTCGCATCAATGATTTAAAATAAATTCATTAATACACTGAGGAAATAGAAGGGAAATGACCAGAACAGATAAAGAGAAGAATATCTGCAAGGATTTAGAATGTTGATTGATTGATTTTGATTGAGACAGGGTCTCACTAAGTAGACCCTAACTGGCCTGGAATTCACTTCACAGATCAGGCTAGCCTCAAACTTACAGGGCTCTTCCTGCCTCTCTCTCTCAATTGTTGGAATTAAAGGTGTGTTCTACTATGCCTGGTCTTGGAATATATTTTTAAAATATCAAGTATGGTAGATTTTAAAAATAACTCAATGGAGGCAGGGATGGCGGTGAATCCCAGAACTGGGGAGGCTACAGAGGGCAGATGGTAAGTTCAAGGCTAGCCTGATCTACATAGCAAAACTAGCTAGCTAATTAAACTCCTTCCTTCTCTTGGTTCACTCCCCTACCCCCACAAGGTACTGAGTGGATTTATTCAATTGCAGATGGACTATATCAACCACCAAGATCAGTGAACCAGAAAACAGATCAATTAAAAATGCCTATATTGGGGCCTGGAGAAATGACTTAGTAGTTAAGAACACATAATGTTCTTCCTCAGGACCTGTTTTCATGCCCAGCACCTATGTTGGGTGGTTCACAGCCACTTACTATTTTTTCAGCTTTAGGGCATCCAACACCCTTGACTTCCACAGGCACCTACACTCACAGACATACCCTCTCCCCCAACACCTATACATAATAAAAAAGTAATTTTTTAAATGCCCAGATTAAACCAGAGAGAACCGAGAATGAGGAGGGTGGTGATAAGTGGTCAATGTGAAGCATGCTCAGCACACATGTGAGGTCTAGCACATGAATAACTGGAGTTGTGGAAAGAGAGGCTGGGAGAAAAGATGGCACAAGGCAGAGGATTTCCCAGAGTTGATGAGTTCATAGGTCAAGGAAGCTGAACTGCCCCCCAAGCAGGAAGAATGGGTCTAACTCTTGAAATTGGTCATGGGACTGGAGAGATGGCTCAGTGGTTAAGAGCACCGACTGTTCTTCAGGAGGACCTGAGTTCAGTTCCCAGCATCCACATGGCAGCTCACAACTGTCTGTATTTCCAAAAGCTGACATCCTTACACAGTTATGCAGGCAAAACACCAATTCACATAAAACATTAAAAAAATTTAAAAAAAGAAATTGGTCAACCACTGTCTTGAGAGCAGTGATTTCATCAGCCACACCCTTTTAACTACTTGTAGGTTTATGACCTTGAACAAGGTGCATGACTTTGTTGACCCTCAATATCCCCTCTTTTGAAGATTAGATTAGATAAAATGCCTTATGAGAAAATAATTTAGAAACTGTTTAGTTTTAAAGAACTATTGTAGGGTGACTAACTCTGGAAAAGCCTATCAGGGGCAAGTCTGAGAGCTGTGTGCCTTTATCTACTGGCATTCAAAGAACCTCTAAGGATGTGAATGTGACTGACTCAGGGGCCATCTGATCTGGTACATCTGCATTCACCCATCCATCCATCCATCCATCCATCCATCTATCCAAAACGTTGGACATTTACTTCATGGCAGCAATTCTGTTAACCAGAAATACAAAATTAGAAAGCACATGCTCCACATGACTCTTACTTACTCCCAGGGTTTGTAGCCTCTACTTCTTTCTTCATTTGAGGCCCAGGGGCAGCAACAGCCAGCACCAGGCTCCTGTGCCCATCCCTTACAGTCTCCTTGCTCACACCAGAATGACTAGTCTATTTATTAACTAGCCCAGTACTTACTCTCTAGATCGAAATCTTTTCCTTCCCCTTGGGAAGCAGAAGACAGGAAGTAGTAACTGGTGTGACCGGATGTTAGAGTGTCTGGGATTTCAAAAGGGAAAGTGAAGTGTGTGTGGGGGGGGAAGATTCTTCTGGACCGCACGCAGGACTGGCTTTTAAGGGTAGTTTGATACTTGGTACCCATGGGGCAATAAAGCATCAGTTTTGGAAACCTCTCTTTTTTTAGGAGAGATGTTTTCCCACTGGTAATGTGAAGGATCCTGTCTTAGACTCTTCTGTTGTTCAGTGTCTGAAATCACCCTCTCTCATGATTATGTCTGCCCTGGTAAGAACAGGAGTAAACAGGACCGGATGAAGGAAGCGCCCTGCAGCCATGGGCTTTGTCAGGATAAAAAGGGTCAGGTTCAGAGTTAACACTCTCTCCCTCTGGGTTGTCTTCTCACAGGTGATCATAAACAGCACCATCACCCCAAACATGACTTTCACCAAAACCTCACAGAAGTTTGGGCAGTGGGCCGACAGCAGAGCCAACACCGTGTTCGGTCTGGGATTCTCCTCTGAGCAGCAGCTCACGAAGGTATGTGCTCCTCCTGACAGACAGTACGATGGGTGTGGCTGGATGCCCTCTCCTCTAGGTGCCCAATGTGGGTGAGGAGACTCCCTCTTTCAAACAACAGACTCCTTGAAAACTGAGCAGTCTGTGGTGGAAAGGCAGTTCATCTCCAACAAATGCTGTTCCCTTTAAAAGCCCTACCGGGGGCTGGAGAGATGGCTCAGAGGCTAAAAGCACTGACTGTTCTTCCGGAGATCCTGAGTTCGATTCTCAGCATCCACATGGTGGTTCACAATCATCTATAAAAGCCCTACCGGCCAGACAGCTCTGTGAGCATCCAAGAGGCCACTTACCATTTCCTGGGGCTGAAAAACCTTCTGATCACATAGTCCAGAAACAAAGTATTGAGGTCAGGTATAGTTAGGATGTGAAATGTCCCCCAGGCTCTTGCTGTTTGGCAGGGTTGTGGAATCTTCAGGATGTGGGGCCTTGATGGAGGAGGAAGTGCATCAGTAGGGGACAGCCTTGAGATTTTATTGGGTGGCCTCACTTCCCGTCCACTTTTGGTGTGGCCAGCTTCTACCTCCCACTGTCAGGCCTTCCTAGCCATGATGATCCGCACCCCTTATTAAGCTATACCCATTCCTTCCTGACGTTGTTTCTTGGCAGATGTTTGTCACATCGGTGACAAGATTGACTAAGTAACCAGGACACTGGCTGTCGGGATGAGACTCTCCTTCTCTGCCCCATCCCACTGTGCTGGACTTCTGTGACTCTGGAGGATAGGATACTCTAGCAGAGATAGTGACAGCCTGCTGGTCTGCTTGATCAAGCATTCAAGGGACCTGAGGGTCTCTGGCAGGCTGGCAGACTCTTGCTTCTCTGCATCTAAAAAGCAACAGTCTCCACAGACTCTGAGGTCTGCTGTGGCGTGATGTCGTACACAGGGCACTAGATGAAGGTGTGAAGAGTGGGCTGGCAGAAGCATGGCCATTTTGTCTTGAAAGAATAATCTCTAGTGAAGTACTACTCTGGAGAGAGGGCCAGTACAGCCAGTTTCTCTGAGGAGCCAGCTGTTCACCATGCTCCACCATTCTCATTGCTGAGCCTTTAATAACACAACACTCGGTGGGGTCAGAGGTCAGAGTGACTGTGGAGAGTAGGAGTGTGTATTGGGCAGAATATGTGATAACTTTTCCTCTGGCACCTTGGCCAGTTTATCCATAGGTCTGTTGATTCTAAGGAGGTTGTATCTGGGTCCCCACAGAGCCCTTGTTGCTACATGGCTTGGAAGGTTGTCTTCTGAAAAGTGGGGGTTTTTAAGGGACAGTCAAGTGGAATGTGGCTGCTTTTAGGCTCTGGTTGCACTCGAACCCAGTAACATTGCTAGTTCCCAAGTCTCTATGTCACTAGTTAGGAACAAAAATTGTCCAATTCTGTTTCCTCACTTGTTACACACTTGACCATTTTTTCCAGTGTAGATCTGCAGTATGTTCAGGCCCCTTTTCTGGTATACTTGGCTCAGTAGGGCATTCCAAGGCATTTCCTCAGGGTGTCCTTTGTCATTCCAGTGTTAGGCAGCAGCAGTCACAGCTCCAGCGTGGGCATCATGGTGTGTGCCCCTGAGAGAAGCTGCAGACACCTCACCAAGTCTTCTCCGATATGGCTTCTAGAAGCCAGCTTTCCAATGGTCTTGCACAGCATGCTGGGATTTCTAGATTTTATCTTGTGACCTTGGACAGATTTTTACCCCAAAGTTAAATGATCAAATTGGCATTTTAGATTTTTTTTTCCCTCCCTTTCTGGAAGCAAGTCAGATCCAGTTCAGGGTAGAGCTGATGAAGAGTTGAGCAAGAGATGGAGAATTTTTAAGAATTGGCAGACCTTTGTCGGACAGTTGAGGGAGGCCAGGACTCTGGGATGGTGATGGATGGATGATGGCATCATCCCTCTTCTGAAATGGGGAAGGGAGCAGGTGTAGTGTAATGGTGACTAGGAATGAGTGGCCAGGACCTCTGTCTGAAGTGGAGCAAGGGTTTGGTGTGGTTTCCAACCCAAAGAGCTGCCTGGTAGGGAGAAGATGCTCGAGACCCCCCTCTTCTTACCCAGCATGCACCCCCATGCCACCTTCTTATCCAGAGGCCTCCGGCTGCTGCATAAGCTTCTAATCCTGTCTGGGCCCATCTCAGCACATGTGTCTGCTTCTGTCAAGGGCCAGAAGTTTCCTGGAGCCCAGGATAGTCTGAAAAAACCACTCATAGCTTTCTGGCCCAATCTCTTTCATTCTGTAGAGGAAAGGAGATAGATAAAGGGGAAAACATCCCTAAAAAAAAAAAAAAAAATCAAAAAGAAAACTCCAAACAAAAGTAGGCCGCAGTGTGAAAGTTCAATTCTTCCTGCCTTGGAGAACTGAAAAGACCTTGATCCTTGCCTACTTCAGTTCCTCCCCAGACCAAGAAAATGTCCTATTATTAAGGAGGAGTGTCCCGTCTTCCTGAGTCACTCGGTCTCTGGCAACACTGGCATCTCTGCTCTGTGACTGTGACCTGCCATCATCACAAAGATTTCTGTAACAAGCTCTCAAATATGTCCTTTGTCCAAAAATATTTCAAACCAGCATTTCCTTTCTCTTAGAAAGGAACGATTAACCACACACTGATAAATTGCCATGAACAGAGGCTAGCAGCCTCGACAAGTGGCAATTAGCTAACACAGAGAAAACCTGGAGCTGAGGGGTTCCCGAGGCTATGTGCTGGAGGACAGCTGTGACGGATATTGCTGACTTCTCAGCACAGCCACCCACAGACCTCAGGGGGATCGGTAATCAGACAATGTGGGTTGGACAATGAAACACCAGTGTGGACATTTTCACTTAAGAATGCTCTATATATACTTCTATCTCCAACCCCCAGAAAGAAAATAGATGCCTTGTTCTCAGCTTTCATTTAGAAGGACCTCTCAACAGCCACAGCCCAGGAAGTATCATGAAGAAATGTTCTGCTCTCTAGACAGGCTTTTCAAAAATAATAAAAGTTGTATGTTCCTGGAATGGAATTGGAATGTGTGTGTCCACTGGAGAAGACATGATACTTCAGCCTACTGAGTATCTGGAATGGATGGAGCGTGCATTCTCTGCTAAGACAAGGCCATGGGAACAGACAAGAGGAGGTGGAGCCAGGGAGAAAGAGACAGTCATTAGCATTTGGTCTTTCTGACATCCAACCTCACATTCCCACCGTTTTGAGTTTGCAGAGGAAACATGCTCTTTCGTTAAGGCGAATGGCCCAAGATAGACTCTTCAGTGCTCTATGGTGGATGCCAGTATGGCATTTACTTTCAGTTTCAATAATTTAATCTTGGGTGTGGTGATCATCTGAATTGTCAACTTGATACAATGGGGAATCACCTGAGAAGGGTCTATATAGGGATTGTCTATATTGGTTTGGCCTGTGTGTATGTCTACTATATGAATCCCAATTGATCTTAACAAAAATCTGGAGCCAGATATTGGGTAAATGCCGAACCATCAGAGATACACAGCCACTAGAGAGACTTCTCACCTCTACCGAATCCTCAGGCCGAAATAGGGGAGCTTCTGTCTTCTCATGCTTTATTTCTTTCTCTGCCTAGTCTAAACCTCCCTAGTGCTGGGATTAAAGGTGTATGCCACCATTGCCTGACCTCTATGGCTAACTAGTGACTGGCTCTGCCCTCTGATCTTCAGGTAGCTTTATTTGTTAGAGCACAAAATATCACCACATCATAGGGAATTGTCTTAAGTTGACTGATGTGGGAAGACCCAGTCCACTGTGGGCAATATCATTCCCTAGGCAGGGGGTCCTCCCCAGTGTAAGAGTAGGCTCACAGAGCTGAGCACAAGCAAGCCAAGTGAGCATGCCTTCATCTCTCTGCTATTAACCTGCTATTTCAAGCTCCTGATATTGTGACTTGCCCACAGTAATAGAACATAATATGAAATTGTGAGTTACAATAAGCCTTTTCTCTCATAAGTTGCTTTCTGACAGAGTATTTTAACCTCAGCAACAAAAATGAAGCTAGTCCAGGGGCCCAATGAGATGTCTCAGTTGACACAGGCATTGCCACCAAGTCTCATGACCTGAGTTCAGCTCCTGGGACTCATATGATACAAGGAGAAAACTAACTCCTGAAGCTGGCCTCTGACCGCCACATGCTTGATGTGGTATATGTGTATTCACAATAAATAAATGTGATACGCATTTTAAATGAAGATCATCTATAACCCACATGTCTCCTTACATTCCCTTTATTAATTCAGAATAGTCATAGAGTGTTACCCAGACTCCTGCCTCCCCGTCATCTGATTTAAAGGCCATTTTTCTACCTTGGGGCTGTTAGTCATTCTTCTAATGTTTTAGTTAGAGTACTTTTGGCTACAAGTAACAGAAAAAAAATAATCACAGTGCTTAACCATATAGGATTATTCTTATTACATAAAGAGCAGTCCTGAGGTAGGCTGTTGTTAGTCCTGTGTGGTTGGTTTGAATAAAAATGGCCACCACGCTTGGTCATTAGAGAGTGGCAATTAAATGCTTTCTTTTTAAGAGTTACCTTGGGCCTGATGCCTCTTCACAGCAATGGAACGTGACTAAGACAATGTATATATGTATGCATGTAAGAGGTTTTTTTTTTTTTTTTTATTTATTTATTTGCCTTGGTGTTTTGCCTGGAACTGGAACTACAGACAGTTGTTAGCTGCCATGTGGGTGCTGGGAATCGAACCCGGGTCCTCTGGAAGAGCAGACGGCGCTCTTAACCACTGAGCCATCTCTCCAGCCCCGCATGTAAGAGTTTTTGAGACAAGTTTCACTACATAGCGTGGGCTGGCCTCAAATCTGTCACCCTCCTGCCTCTGCCTTCTGAGAGTTAGGATTATAGGTGTCCATCACCATGCCTAGCTATGGCTGTTGCGTTGAAGAGATTGTAGTGGAAGCAAGAATGAAAATGTAACAGCTTAGGAGGTTATAGTACAAATGTGGGTCACAGGTGGCAGTGGCCTGGACCAGAAAAACAGTGGGAATGAATGTCAGAACAGATCCGATTTGGGAATATTGTGAAGGAGGACCCAAGTAAATGCTTCCTTTCCTAAGAGTGGCCTTGATCACGGTGCTTGCGGGCAGCAGAACAGTGACTGGGGTGCCTGGGTCGGCCTTCTGTCCTTTCTCCTCAGGCTGTTACTACTGCATTCAGGGAAGAGAGCAGAGGGTGGAGCCAGCACTTTCCTGAGAAACAGTGGGACAGATGTCATCTTTGGCTTCCAAGCAGCCCTGGGTCCTCAGCACACCACACTAAAATCAAATAAATTGATAAAGTAGGTGGCCAAGACCAGCCTTGATTACTCTCATGCTTCCTCACTGTTCTAGACAACTGTGAGATTCTGCTCAGCCAATAGAAAAGAAAATACTCAAATTTTAGTAGGCAGGCAGTAGGTTGAGGTCTCCCAGAGTGACCCCACCCCAAAGCAGGGACACATAACATCAGTGGTATTAGTCTCATTTTTTCGTAAATGATGATAATTTTTATTAAAGTTATTACAACTTTAGAAAATGACTTCAGGATTTTTAAAAAACCATGTATCTGAAAATATATTTTAGAAAATTCTGTTTTGAATATCATTTGACCCATGAGTTTCACAATAGGAAGATATAAGGGAATATCGGTGACAGGATACAGCTACTGCAGGACCAGAGAAAGAAACCAACAGATAAACTAAGAACATTCAACATAAGGAAACTGGTTAACTGGATGTGGTGATGTGCGTCTTTAATCCTAGCACTTGGGAGGGAGAGGCATGCCGATCTCTGTGAGTTCCAAGCCAGCCAGAGCAACATAGTGAGACCCTGTATTCGTTAAGGAAATTGATTAAATAGCCCAGTGTATCATTCAGGATAATATTGTGCAGCAATTAAAATGATTTAGCATAAGGTCTTATAAATTTTTAGAAGAACTGATGCCATTTTATTAATTTCAAAAGTGATTATAAATGAGATATAAAATATCATTTCATTTTTTTCAAGATGTGACGAATACATATGTACATATAGAAAGCTTATGTTCTTAGTGATCATCTTTGATGAGACCATAGGTTTTAAAAACATCTTTTGGGACCACTGAGATGGTTCATCAGGCATAGAGGCTCTTGCTGCACATCCTGAGTTTGATCCCCAGGATTCCCATCAAAGTGGAAGACAAGAACTGATTCTGTAGACTACCTTCTGACCCCTATGTGCACACAGAATAATAGCAAAAATTAATACAGTATTTTGCCAAGCTTACAGGTGTATGTGATTTTAGCATAATAAAGCAGTAATATTAGAAAGCTTTAGACCCAGAGGCAGTCTCCATCAGATGATAACTTTTGGGAGACGTCCAGGCCTGGCTCTGCTCTCCCAGTAGTCAGAAGCTGTGAAAGGATCCTTCTCTATCAGTCTCACAGGGCTTGGATCACCTCCAGTTTTTCATTATTGTAGATAATGCTAGGATTATGATCATTATATTAAAGGCCCCCTTTTTTCATATTCTCAATTATTTTCTCTGCAGTTTCCCAGAAGCATTATCACTTCGTCAGTAGGTATGAATATTTTTGCCACTCACAATATATGCTTCCAAATTGCTTCTCAGTGGGGCTGTACCAAAGCATGCTACCAGAAAGATCTTGCCAGCACCAGGGTTTATGATTGTATTTAGTGTGTGCTAATTTTACAGGCAAAGAACAGCACCTCATTATTTTGCTTCAGATTTCCAGCCTGGGTGAACAATCCCCCTTATAGATCATTTGCTTACTGTATTTTCATGAATTTTATCATTTATCTATTGACATTTTCATCATCTTTTTCTTTTCATCTTGTACAAACTCTTAATAAATAACAGTCTGTGCATGTGTGTGTGTGCGTGTGTGCGCGTGTGTGCGTGTGTGTGTGTGTGTGTGTGTGTGTGTGTGCGCGCGCGCGCGCACGCGCGCGCACATGCGTGTGTGTTGTCCTCTTCTGAGTAAGGACATTTCCCTCTGGCTGTTGTTTTTCTTCTGAGTTAGGGTTTGCTATTGTTTATTTCTTCATTCAAAGCTTTGAATTGTTATGTAGTCAAACCTGTCATGTCTGTGATTTTCTTTCATGGCCTCCAAATTGAGAGAATTTCTCTCCTACCCTCAGGCAGCAGACCGATAAATGCTTGATTCTGTCTGCACCAGGTCTGCTTCTCTCATAGCTGCCTTTTAACTCACTCGGGGCTCAGCACACTTTCCCACTTACCAGAGCTGAATTATCTTCCCCATTCATTTTCCCCTCCTGCCTAAGCTCCTTACCTGTTTGTGTGGTTGACAGGGCCTAGTTAGCTTGGCTCAGTCTGCTCTGCTACATATCAACTATCAATAACATGCAGGGGTTTTTTTTGGGAGAGGGGGTTGTTGTTGCTGTTGTTTTGGGTTTTTTGTTGTTGCTTTGTTTTGTTTTGGTTTTTTTTTTTTTGGTGTTTTGAGATAGAGTCTCATACTATATGCCAGGCTGGCTTAGAACTCAATGTGTAACCAAGGCTGGTTGGCTTTGAACTCTCAGGCATCCTCCTGCCTCATCCTCTCAAATGCTGGGATTATAGGCATGAAGCACCATGCTCAGCTCATAGTATATTTTAAATGAGCACTTCTGCTCTTGTTTATAAATATGCACTTTAAAGATTTATTTCCTTTTTATTTTATGTGTAAAGTGTTTTGCTTGAGTATGTATATGAGCACCTTCTGCATGCAGTACCTGCAGAGGTCACAAGAGGGCATTAGAACCCCTGAAACTGATTTTAGAAATGATTGTGCGTGCGTTCCAGTGTGCTAGGAGCAAAGCTCTGCCCTCTGCAAGGTAAGCAAGAGCTCTTGACAGTGGAGCCATCTCTCCAACCCCATTCTTCTCTTTTATTACTTTACAGCTTTTTTTTCTTCTGAAATTTCCTTTTTTAGTTTGTGTCTGTGTGAATGTAAGCAAAATCCTGTGTGGAGAGGGACTGAGTCTTTGACACGACTGTTTCTTGATAGGCAGGAAATTGTTCACTCAAGAATAAACACACACGTGCCTGGGACTGGAATTGGGGGGCAGTTTACCTGAAGGAGAAGCAAGGCCTCCCCCATCAGCGGTTCCCCAAAGAGGGAGTAGTGCTCTCTATTCCCAATGAGTCTCGTGTGTTTTAAACAGAAGATAATGTGCTTTTCTTCTGACAGCTCGGGAGTGGTCCGGTCTACAGCCCCCATGTCTGCAGCTTGGTTAGGAGGCCTGTAAGGGAAATGCAGGCTGGGATAGGAAGGATGGATGGCCTTTTCTGCTTCCACAGGGGCTAAGCACCCACAGTCTATCAGAGTTCCTGATGCTGCTCAGAGAAAGAAGCTTGTGCTTCTTGTGTCAGGGACTTGGGCTTGTTCCTCAGTGTTGCCGTTTTACCGTCCCCTGATTTATAATGTCAGCATTATCTGTCAGCCATTCTCTGTGCTGACAACATTCTGCTAATTGAACTCAGGCCACTGCCAGTCATGAACGATGAGCCAGCAGCTGATAGAATTTTCCCGTGACTTTAGCATTTTTAAAAGGATTCTTAACATAGAATAATAAACACTGTGCATATCACCTAGATTTTGATTTTCATTGTACTGCTTTTTTTTTCTGATCGCTGTGATAAAAGCAACCTAGAAGAGGGGTATCTTTTGGCTCAGGCTTTGAGAGTGCGGTCCTTCAGAATGAGGAAGACAGAAAGTGGCTGGCTGGTCGCACTGCATAGACAAGAAGTGGAGAGATGGATGCTGGTCCTCAGCACCTACCCCCTTTATGTATTCTGAGATCCCAGCGTATAGGATGGCATCTACATTCAGGGTGTAATGCTCCAGCCTCAGTTAAGGCTCTTTGGAAACACCCTCACAGACATACAAAGAAAGAGGTGTGTCTCCTTGGTGTTTGCAAATGGGGTCAAGGCAAGAGTGAAGAGTGACATCGCATTAGCATTTTGTCATGTTTTGTCCTCGCCGAAGCATTTAAATTATGTGATAATTAAGGATCTACTCACAGACTACTTATTGCATTTTTCTATTTTGTACCTAACGCTACCCCCCCACACACACACACACATATTTTCAGTGTTGGTTCTGTGGTGGCTGCTGTTGTTGCTTGTCAGGGTCTAATTGTTTATGTCAGGCTGCCCTAGACCTCTTTATATGACATGAGCTGGCTTTGAACTTGCAAATCTGTCCTCTCAGCCCCCCAAGTTCTGGAGTTACAGGTATGCACCCCATCTTCGCTTTCTTTTTCCATAGTGTTACCCTCCAAGTGCTTGAATCCCTGTGATGGAGTTTGTGGATTTTCCCACGGGCTCCTTCCATGGAGGAGCCATATTTCCAAGTCATCTTTGTGTTGGATACTGTTTTATTTATTTGCCTTGGTGTTTGCCTGGAACTGGAACTATAGACAGTTGTGAGCTGCCATGTGGGTGCTGGGAATTAAACCCCAGTCCTCTGGAAGAACAGTCAGTGCTCTTAACTACTGAACCATCTCTCCAGCCACATACACACACACACACCACCACCACTACCACCACCTCCGTGCTGGATACTGTTAACTAGAGGATTTTAAATTTGTGCTTTCTCTTGGTTACTACATCAGAGCTAGCATCAGTAACTTTGAAACTGTTTCCTGTCTGTTTATTGGAAAATAATGTAATGTTTATTGGAAAAAGGAATTTCTTTGTTTCCTTTTAATGATGGATAAAGATTTTCTGCCATTTTTACAGACTTTATAAGCTTAAAATGGATACAAAATAATAAAGGTGGCTTCTGGGCATGGCTCGGAATAAGATTAAAGTAAGTCCTAATAACTGTTCTTCATGTTCAGTTTGCAGAGAAATTTCAGGAAGTGAAAGAAGCGGCCCGACTAGCCAGAGACAAGTCCCAGGAGAAAATTGAGACCTCAAGTAATCATTCCCAAGTAAGTAATTTGTCCCTGAAATAAATATGAGTGTGATCAGTAATTGAGATTCCTTATTCCTTGTCAGTCTTGGCAAGAAATAGGTAATTTTAGCAGCAGGGCATTTTGAAAGGCGTTTTTCAGCGATTAGCCTGCTCTCTGTGAGATGAAGTGACATGCTTTTTTGAGACTTTGGAATTTCTCAGGTGTAGTATTTTTGACAGAAGCTTATTGATACAATCAGAATTGCCTGTTCCCTGGCTGTGAGGAGCTTGTGCAGTCACTGTGTTTAAAAGTCAGGGTGTAGTGTAGTGATAGAATGCTTGCTTAGCCCATGCAAGACCAGACTGCATGCCAGTCACTGCAAAAGAGGCTTGGTTAGTGCACAGTGTCTGTATAGAGGCCCATCGTGCTAGGTCAAGGGCAGTGCTGTGCTTTTTGAACTCTGGCAACCTTGAGGACAGGCAGTGTAAGTGGTGAGGCAGTGTTTACTGACTGCTGGGAAGTCTCTAGTGGGATGTTCTTCAGTGACCGGAAGCACCTCCTGCTCCCTAAGGAAAATGCTTAACACAAGACAGGTGGGGGCTGGAATTCTCGAAAGCTCTAAGTCTGAAGAGATCTCACTTTGCCAGGATTTCAGTAGTCTGTCTGCTTAGAAGTGTGATAATAATGGTTTAGTAGGACCCATTTAACCTGAGATTTAAACAATACTAGCATGCCTGGTGTCTCTGTTGATGAGAGAAGGCTTGACCATCTTATAGGTAAGGACAGGAAGAAGGTCATTCCAGGAGCAGACATGGGATTTGGAATAAGCATGACGGTTGAGCCTAGATATTTGCTCTGCACACTTCTTTCTGCATTGGGTATGGAGATAAAGTCTAGAGATGCTGTGAGACTGGGAATTCCTCATTAATCATCCATTTGATTAATTAGGTGGTCAGCAGCCATCGAAGTTGTGATATGACTACTGATGTGGTGTTGACACATGTATGATGTAAGCGTACTGGAGATGTGTCTCAGGAAAAATGGCGTGGCCTGCATAGCTGCGGTGCAAATGAGAAAGGTGGGCTGGAGGGGACAGCCTAGGAGAGAGCTAGGAAGAGCAGGCATGTGGAATAGTCATACTCAACACTTGACCTGACCATGAGCCAAACGGAATAGCTGAAGCCTGGGAAATAAGAAAACAAGATGGTTATGAGTGAGAGCCCTGGGCAGGAGAGCACTCAGCAATCACTCAGGGTGACAAAGTCTGACAAAGCCCTGGCTCTGCGGGCAGACTTGGTGGCTGGGATGATCCATACTGGCAGGGCCTAGGCCTGTCTTGGGGTGGGGGGTACCATAGAAAAGATATTTCAGGAGAGTTTATGGGACTGAATTTATGCCAGGCTTCAGGTGACGGGAACTTCCTGGAACCTTTCTAAATAGTCCTAATCTAAGTGACAGCTTGATTAGTTCACTAAGAACTAATTATTGAGTAATCACATAGGCTAAGTTCTTGAACTGGAACTGTAGGTAGAAACTATAGACATTTTTCTCTTTCTCTTTTAAATTTTGTGTTTTATTATGTGTGTGTGTATATCTGTATATCAAGCATTGGGGGTGTCCAAGGAAACCAGTGCATCAAATTCACTGATGCTGGGGATGCAGGCTGTTATAAATCACCTGATATGTGTTGGCAATTGACCTGGGGTCTCTGGAAGAGTAAGATGCTCTCTTAACCACTGAGCCATCTCTCCAGCCTCATGCCCCACTGGCATTGTTAAAGCTTCTACAGAAATGGTTCCTGGTGTAGAGAGTTCCTGGCCTTTTTCTGAATACAACATTTTATAGTGATATTCTTAAATTTAAATATCTGAATTTATCTAAAAGATTTTGCTTTAAAATTATCTTGTTGGAAAAATGTACCTAATAAGATAGTAAGTAGAAATGAGTTTTTATCTTTTGAGTTTTAGTTTTTATTCATTTTTGCTGATACTTCACTGTCTGTTTTTCTAAACAATCAGCTGTTTATTTTTCTGAATCTTGTCAGTGAATGAACACTCTGACCAAGTTTTTCAGATTGTTGAGAACTGTTATACGGCCATATTACAAAACACTTCTAGGTGTTGTGCATGTGTGACAAGAAAAGAAATACAATGTAGCATACTACCAAGAAAGAAACAAAGCCCACCAGTTCTTAAACTAGGTTGTAGCTCCGTAGTAGAATACTTACCTAACAAGCATAAAGCCCTGAGTTCAAATCCCAGCACTGGAAAACAAACATAAAACCATATACTGTATTCCACCAAAAGACAGGTTGGCAGTATTTGAAAGTATAGATTTTATTATACTTTTGTAGCACTATTTTTGCATTACTCCTTTAACCTTTTTATTAAGACTTTTTAAAAAATATTTATTTTTAAATTTTATGTGAATTGGTGTTCTGCCTGCATGTATAACTGTGTAAGGGTGTCAGATCTTGGAACTACAGACAGTTGTTAGCTGCCATGTGGATGCTGGGAATCAAACTCAGGTCCTCCAGAAGAACAGTCAGTGCTCTTAACCGCTGAGTCATCTCTCCAGCCGGCTGGTTTACTTCTATAGCTTTGTCTTTTTTTTTTCTTTTTAAAAACTTTATTTATTTATTTGACTTGGTGTTTGCCTGGAACTGGAACTACAGACAGTTGTTAGCTGCCATGTGGGTGCTGGGAATCGAACTCAGGTCCTCAGGACAGTCAGTGCTCTTAACTGCTGAGACATCTCTCCAGCCCTCCTTTAACCTTTTAAGAGTAAGTCATGATCGGTTCCTTCTGGTTTCCAGTATTCACTTTCAAAACTGCTTTAATGCCAAGGAATATTCTAGTTTGTGTCATGGCTTGTTCCCTTAACCTCCTATAATCTGGGACAGCTGGTTGGGTTTTGCTGCTGTTTTCTCTCACTAACGTAAATACCATGGTGACTAACATTCCTGTCTTTGAGCATTTGATCATTCTCTGCAGCATAAATTCTAGGAATGGCAACATGGGTTGAGGTGTGGGCATTTCAAGTATTGGGGTGTCTGCTCTTAGCCTACAGCAATGCTGAGTTCCTTCTCCCTCCTGCAGTGAGTAAGGCTGTTCCCACACCTCACAGAGCACTTGTTGATTTCACAGATGGGAAGTGTCTCTCCATTGGCTTTTCCACTTCTAGAGACATTAACTGTTTTTATGCTTCTTGGCTGCATGCATTTCTTTTGTATAATTATCAAGTCTTTCTGTCCTTTTAAAAGGAGCTAAAGTATTCACATATTGTTTTCTAAGGGTTTTACATATTTTAATATACTATTAAGTATGTAATACAATATTTTTATTAATTCTTTGAAAATTTCATACAATGTATTTGATCATATTCCCCAACTCCTCCCTACCCAACCCCACCTCCTCTCCCTCCTCC